>JASVEL010001554.1:0-130811 GCA_032618575.1 Nicotiana noctiflora | reverse complement strand
TTTTTACACCGACCCATAGGTCCAATAATATGATGACTGAAGTGACAAATGAGACGAAGTAGACCTACAATATCTCGGAATAAACACTGACTTGGCTAAGGATAGTCACAGTGAAAGCAATTCATGTAGGTGATACCAACTAGTTAGGATGTGGTTACAATTATAATAAGTTGGTTTCTGTAAGGAGTCTTTTTATCATGTTAGAGACTTGTATCTCTGTTTTAGGGGAAAGTGTGTGATTTAGATTTTAGAGAACTTCAAGTTTTAGATAACTCCTTATATGCCATTTATTTGGCATTGTAATAAAATGAACTTGAATAGAATACAATCAAACCTTTCTATAGCAGTTTCGTTTGTTCTGATAATATTTTTGACATACTCCCTCTGTTCCAGTTTATGTGAACCTATTTACTTTTTGATCCGTTCCAAAAAGAATGAACCCTTTCTAAATTTTGTAACAATTTAGCTTAAAGTTACAATTCCACCCTTAATGAGAAGCTTTTATAACCACACAAATACTAGGGGCCCCATTTGAACTTGTTTAGGACCACAAATTCCAAGTCTTCATTTTTTTCTTAAACTCCGTGCCCAGTCAAACAGGTTCACCTAAATTAGAACGGAGGGAGTATATTATAACATTAATATAAAGATCGGTTCTGAGAAATATATAGCTTTTATAGTGAATGGTTGTTATATGGAGATGTTGTTATAGAGAGGTCTGTCTAGGACTCATGAAGCTGATCTCAACTAATTTGAGATTGAGGTGTAGCTTTTGATTGAATTATACGAGATTACTGTAGCAACTTATCAGTGCGAAATTTAGGCTGCTAAAGGCATACATTATCTGACCTAATATCACAAATGGGAGTAGGAACTTAATGAAGCCACAACAAGTAATATGTGACATATCTGTAAATATTATTCACATTCTTAAGCTAAAGATGATCCTTGGAGATACCATATTCTTAGCTACACCAAGCCTTGGCATACTCCTTTTAGCACCCGGTTGGGTTGGTAAAGTATACACGTTTCTAATTCTTTGAGCAGTAAGATTGGTGGAACATGGAAAACCTTTTCTCTAGTCCATTGAATTGGTAGATGCTTCATATGCTTGGAAAATGTAAAGTATAGACTATAGAGTCATTCTTTGGATTATAAAGCATTTAGGACCTTGTTGTATTTGATGCTTTCTGATATTTTTTGTTTGTTGTGTCCATGTTGCTTTTCTCAGGTAATGTAGTTGCACCAATGTAGTTAATTGTTGCAGTTACAAACCAAGCTGTTTCTGTAGTTCAGAATTATCTCATTTTCTTTTTATAACATTTAATTTTATTAGGAGAAAACTATTTGGAAATGCTTTTGTTGAGCAATGAGGTGTGGATTCTTTGCTTTGATAGTGTGGTACCATTGTGTTGTTCTTTGTATAATCAGGAAAATAATACCCTTCAAAAGTGTAAGACCCTTTTGTGGCGAATTGTTTGCTTTCAAACTGTTCTATTGTTCCTTCCTCACCTCTCTTATGTAAGTTCCCTTTTGTTTATATGTTAGTGGATCTTCCTTCCCCTTCCACCGTGGCACTGTCTTGTTCTTCTTTTGTCAGTGGGTGTCAGTTTGTAATGGATTCAGATTAAGTCAAGCCTAAGCGCAAGGTTTTAGGTTAAGTAAGCTGTCTGTTTGGATTGTGCTCTGAGCCCTACTTTTCGTAGGTTGTGTAATTAGGAGAGATGAAGGGAAGTAGCAAAGGAGAAGGATAAAGCATTTGCATTTGAGTTGATCAATTTCGAAGCTTGTGGAAGTTACATTCTTTAATTAATTAATTTATTTACAAGGAAAATTACTTTCTTTAATTCTGTACCAGGAGTAGTAGTAGCAGTATATCTGCTTTCTCTGCATGTTATCTTGCTTTACATATTTACGATGTTTTACAGATTTTGGTTGCTCCATGCAGGAGAAATTTCTTGAAGTATTTTGCAGGGAGGCTTATGCTTGTTCTTTTCTGGATCGCAACAATTATGTTGGATATGACCATCTCTGTGAGTATCTATCAGTCCATTGCTTATAAAGTTAGTAGGACCTTCTTTCCTTGTGTAACAGCTAGTGTTTTTTCTGTTACATTTTACATGATATTCCTGATTCACTTAGTGCTTGTGGTTTTGTGCTTTGCATTACTGAATTTGTTCTTTAATCACCTCCTGTTATTTCGACATACCTTATCTTTATTGATTTTCCATTTTCATCATTTTTAATAACTTGCCACTTTGAATGAAGTCTTTAGATGCTTATCACTACATTTCTTATAAATGAAAGATGAGTTGAGTTTGCATATCATAACCTTTCTCACTTTCATACTTTTCACGTGTTAAAATTTATCCTATCTCAAATTGTATGGTCTAGTTTGGTCTTTGTGGTTGACTTGAATTTTCAGTTTAGTATTAAGTATTACTTCCTTCGGTACACAATAAGTGTCCAATTTACTTTTAGCACGCCCATTAAGAAAATACTAAATTCCTATACAAAACTACCTAGTATGACTAAACTATCCTTATTTAGTAAGTTAATGTGATGAGAGAATTTTTTTTAGGGATATGCACATAAGGGTAAATGAGTAAAAACAAATTGAATTTTTTCTTGATTACCTAATTAGACACTTATTTTGAACCAAAATCAAAAACTAAATTGGACACTTATTGTAGACCGGAAGGAGTAACTATGAAAAAATCTTAGAGAACTCCCTCCAGATTTGTGTTTGTGATACTAAGTTTCCTTGTGTTTTGGGATATACACCAACTTTCTTTATTTGATTTTTTAGAAAACTAGACTGGTTTAAGTGATAAATTTTCTACAACATTCCCGAACTGCTCTTTTATGGCAATAAACATGTCAAGTTTGCAACACAAACCCTCTTTGGATAGGAGAAAAAAGAGAAGATATTAGAGAAGACCAATGCAGTAAGGGAGGTTAGTGTAATATCTCAAACGACAAACCACACAGAGGTAAATGATACAATAACAAACCTAGAGAATGCCTCTAAAATTATTCCTCAATTTTTCTATTTTTTGGGGAAAAAACTTGTATGTTTAGAACTGCGAGAAATAGAACTGTGAATTATTTTCTTGAAATAAAAAGGATAAAGGAATAGCGAAGTCAGGACAAAGTACTGTTAACTTTCAAAACAGTAACTAGGTCAAAATAAAATGGTGCTCTGGGAGTATTATTGTAACTAGTAGGCTTTACTCAATGTGTACTATGCTTTGCACCTGGGCTCTATCTTACCTTCTTCTATCTTTCCAGTACAGAATTGTTTATTTTACCATTCATAAATGGAAACACCAAAAGTTGATTAACAGCTCACTATACCACTTGCATATATCTATACTTAAAATTTCGGAAATCTAAGCTTTTACATGAATTACTGGTGAAAGTCATTGTTAACACCTGTTGAAGGTTTTGACAGTAGTCTTTATTCTGTATAAAAGTTGATATGACATAATCAGTCTAGTTGAATTTTATTTCAAGGTTTCTAAAAAGAGAGCATTCCTTAGAAGTGGAGGATTACTTACTATCACATGGAAGTGCAAAGAGTTGGTAGGGATAAGCTAATGAAGTACTAGAGTAACGATGTTTTATGGCCAGAGAAATAACAATATCAATAGATAGAACTCACATAAGAAGTCCAATGTATTGCACATTGGGTAGTTTCTGGGGTTTTCTTCTGGAGTTTTTCTTTAATGATGCTACTGCTTAGTGAACTAAAATGAAATTTTCAGTAGAAGTAGGAACTTTAAGAATTTTCTGCAATGTTGTTTGCTCTCTTCACATTGAACACGATCGTCAAACTAAAGATGGTGAAACAACTTGAGTTCACATATTTTGATAAAAATACTAAAAGATGATCAGAACAGTTAATAACTAGTTGAGTAGTATCGTCCTAATAGTGAACAATCAACTAATTTAAAAGCAGTAGTGGAATCTTGTTCCCTCTAAAAGTTGGTGGTAATTGCTCGTGAAAACAGGTGCATCTTGCAGCAAACATATAAACAATTTATTCTCAATCAGCGCAAAGAGGTGCAGTGATGCAATTTGCCAAGGTGTCATTGACATTGCTTAAATTGGCGGTTGAAGAGTACATGAAAAAGTTTCAGAAATTAGTCAAAAAGTTGACTAGAAGTCCGATATTCTGTATCAGCATTTCACCATATAAAAAAAGAAAAGATCTTTTCAGAACAATGCTCGGATATTCATTATAGGAGCTCAATATTGAATATCCAAACATTGATACCATGGAGAAAATGAGGAGAACAAGTTCTGGAGATAATTTAACAAGTTCTGGAGATAATTTTTGTGAGAAGTTGATAAACTGATCAAAGTAAAGGCTGGAAGAGACCGTGGTCAGTGGAGGAGGTACCGTAAATTTTTGTAATGGTTACCAAAATGAAAAGAATGCAATACGTTCTATTCGCCAGAACTCTTATGCGGGGGGGGGGGGGGTTTCAGGTCACGTTCTCTTGACCTAGACACGGATTATATGTTTAACCTATAGATATGAGCAAAAACTTGGGCCAAACAGGTGGCATAAGGTCACTAGGGTTGGCAAAAGTTACTTAGGTGTATTAAGTAAGTTTATAGAGGCTCTGATGCAATAAAATGAGACAACAAAAAAGAAAAAAATCTTATTAAAATGGTTGATACCAAATAAAAAAGGTTCATATATAGGAGGTTTAAGTTGCATGAAATAAGAAAATATCTTAATTTTTGGGATTCTTAATTATGACATAATAATCACGAATATTCTACACTACATTCTTCGATTATTTTTTAATGTTCAACAATATTTACTTTCAGTCATAACCCATATGGAGACTATGGAGACTGGAGAGGATTATATATGTATATATATAGATGATATAGCCGACCCCAACTAGATTTAGAATAGATTCATTATTGATGTTTTTATAACTTTGGATTCCTAATTATGACATAATATATTTTACACAATATTTTTTAAGTATTCTTTGGTTTCAATAATATTTACTTTTATTCTTAAGTCTCATCCCATATTGGATCTGAATAGATATAGATCATATAGTTGCCACCAACTAGTTTGGAATCAAGACATTATTGTTTTACTTTAATACACATAGGTGCAGGGTTTCGATTCCACCTAAGGCGTGCCTTCTTTTATCTTCTTCTCTACCCCGATTCATGGGCCAACACATTCCGAAGAAAAAAAAAAGAAGAGAAAACAGAAAAAAAAGAAAGAGAAAGAACAACCCACTAATTTCAAGTTCTCCTGTTGAGTTCAAATGTCATGTCTCAGATTGGCACCCCTAATGTACTACAAACTTAATTGAAAAACTAGAGGAAGAAAATTTAAAATGAACAAAAAGGTTATTTATAAAAAAACTAAAATGGACAAAAAGGAAGGATTAACGGATTCCATCTTGAATATATGCAATTTTGCTTTCTTACACTGTTCTTATTACCTTTTGATTTGTTGCGTGATCCAACTCGAACCGGTCTAATGACCAAAATTCTGATTTAAATAATAGGTTTGTTATTATAGTTTTTTCAGCTGAGTTTCGGGCTATCAATTTTCTGGTATTCTTATTCATCAAGGAAAATAAAAAGTAATATTCTGAAATTCTGATTTTTGTGTCAATTTGAGAGAACTACAATGGGCAGCTTAGATATAATCTATGCAGCATTCTGTGACATCTTATTATTAGACTTGGTTCGGGCTGTGTTTATGAGTATAACCAATTTTGTTCTCGATAAGTCATTTTATTTGCATTCTTAGTAACTCTCGACATTTTTTTGTGTTTCAGCTTCAGTTGTTTCCAAAAGACCGAGATTTGACTTTCTTTCAGGTATCGATTACTGTTTTCCCAATAACCAATAATTTGGCGCTCTCAAATTTTTGACATTTCTGCTGATTCATTCTTTATTTATGGTATGCTATCTATGCAGATTTTGTTCCGCAGAAAGTAAGAGCTGTAGATGCATTGGCTGAAATCCCCAAGGCTGAGGAGACATAGTCTCGCCGATCCAGAATTGATGCTTTATACAATTTATTGTTGTTCGTACATGACATCATTTTTTGCACCAGCTATTGAGAGCAGTAACAGTTTTCCCAGTTTGCTAATACAGGATATAGGGGGAGAAGGTTACGGGAAAGGGAAAACGAACCCGAGGTTTTGGGGTGGTGAATGGGCCATTCTGTTCTAATCAAATTGTGCAGAGCTTATGCCTGTAAATAAACATGTATCTAAGCTCTTGAACAAACGTTTAGCTTGACTTAATGATAGATGTTGACGATTTCTGATCAGGTATTTTGTATCTCAATGCATATACTTGGATCATAATGTCATATTTGTAGGTAAAACCTCATTGTGATACAGACATGTCCACAGCTTAATCCCGTTAACTTGTGGATAGAAGAAGTCACTTTTCTTTTCTCTGCTTTTAAGCTTTCGTTAATCACATATACCATTACCATATGCCAAACAGATTTAGAAGATGTGGACATTTAGATAAGACATTCTTATTTTATTTTCCAAAAGCACAAGTATATGATGTGTGTTTTCCTTTAGGCCTTGTTAAATGTTGTGTTTCTGAGAAACTCAATAATGAATTGGTATTTCACGGGTCCCCAATAATAGTCGTATCCTTGTGATCAATTCTAGGCTTGATGTCAAGTTTGGTGTAGGGCAATGTCGAGGGATGGCATTGTTGGATTTGTGTCTATCCAAGTTATTTTAGGCTTTGTGAGATCAGATAATCTTTCAGCCAAAGGACCGAAATCAGTCTAGTTATCCCACCAACTTGTCATCCTTCACTTCTCGCAAAACATTATTTTCAGGTCTTCTCCAAACAAAAGAATCACCATATCTCCAATTTTTCCTGGCTTGGTGAGAATGGCTACCAAAGTTTGCCTAGTAGCATATTTTGTTTCACGAACACCAAAAACATGTGCGTGCGCGCGCACACACTCCTAAGGCTATTTTTGCAACAACTGTATAGGAATACAATGTCCTCAGTCACCTCAAGTTGGTGGCGTCACCTAGTTCTTGTTAGCTTCACGCTAGAGTAAAAATTATAAAGGCTTATTTCCACTGTTGTTCTTGGCGAGTATAATACCTTGCCAAACATTATATGACAAGATTTAGTTTAAAGGTTTTTGCTTTCAATCAAAATTAACGCTTGACATTGTATTGCAAATGGTGCAGGCATAACGCATACACATTAATTTTAGAAATATATTGTTTACCTATATAATTTATTTTTCCCACAGCAGTATTGAATAACACCACTTGGTTGAAGGTGTCTACACCACAGATCAGCTTATGGCAATTTGGTTAAGGTTGAGAAGTTACAGGAATTACTATCACAAAAAAGAAGGGAATTTGCAGCAACTCTAATCATCTTGGAATGGTTGTATGGATATATAAGATTTATATAGCCGATTCCAACAAGCTGGTGATTGAGGTGCAGTTGATTGAAAAAAGGATGTAAAATATGCTTATTTCACATTGTAAATAACAACCCAATGGATGCTTCCTCCAGGAAATCCCTTTTGCACATGGACAACAGAGCATCAAATACTCAAAGCACAAATATGCAATTGGAATATGCTTAAATAATTTTATATGATGTTAACTTTTCTATTTTTGACATGGAAGTCCATTACAATTGATATCTTAGAATTGTTATTGTCTCTGATATCCGCTGTGACACTAATCTAAACTTTTGCTATATTTCCAGTATGACTCGATGAACATAACTTCAGATAATATATTGACTGTACAACTCAAACAGATAATAGGCAGAGAACATGGAAGCAAAAAGTGGCAATGGAAGATCATATATCAAATGGAAGAACTTCCTACAACACTTGAATCAAAAGATAGCAACCAACAACTGGCATTGTAGTATTAACACAACAAACACACCAAAACGAGCCAAAACCGATGCCATTTCCACGCGACGCCTAGCTTACCAAGCAATGGACGTCCCAAACTGTACAAAACAGATAATGTCATGTTTAGGTATTTGTTGTGCTGAGATATTCTGAAGTTTCTTAGAACTACTCTAAGGAAAAGGTAACCTGTACAAACATGGTAGCGGCTTTACGCCATTGTATATACCCTTTTGATAATTTACCTACGTTATGCAGTAGTGATCAGCAGTGGTACATTAGAACTTGTTATGTTCAAGAAGGTCTACAAAAATCTTCACCAGGATGCTCTAACCATTCTTGAGCTTCCTACTGGTAAACATAAGGAGTTGCATGGTTGCTACAAGTCATCTGATATGGAATAAATAGCTCATCATATTATTGTAAAAGTGAACAACAACAACAACAAACCCAGTATAATCTCACAAGGAATTTATTTGAACAACAAGTCTCTAACAAGGAATGTTAAAGATCAAACCCCTCAAGAAGCATGGAGTGGAAGAAAACCAAGTGTCAAGCACTTGAGAATCTTTGGGAGCATAGCGTATGCTCATGTGCCATATAAAGGGAGAGAAAATCTTGACGATCGAAGTGCCATCATGTGTTTGTTGGCTATGATACAAGCTCAAAAGGCTACAAGCTATACAACCTAAGCAGCGGCAAAGTGGTGGTAAGTCGTGATGTTGAATTTGATGAAGAATTGGCATGAAATTGGGAAGCCGAGGAAGAAACTTCATATGATTTTCTTCCATTTCGGCGATGAAGAAGAACCAGAGACTGTGGAACCTGTGCAGAACACAACTCCACCTCATTCTCCAACAAATGTTTCATCTCCCTCTTTTCAAGAAGGTTCAAATGAACAACCGCAAAGGACAAGGAGCATTCAAGAGCTCTATGACGACACATAAGAAGTTACTACTTTTGATTTTTTGCTGACAGTGAACCAATGAACTTTGATGAAGTTGTTTCAGACAAAAAGGTGGAGATAAGACATGGAGGAGGAGGTCAAGTCAATAGAGAAGAACAACACTTGGAAGTTAACAACTCTTCCCGTAGGTCATCGAGCAATTGGAGTGAAGTAAATATACAAAATAAAGAAGAAATGCTGATGGAGATGTGGAGAAATATAAGGCATGACTTGTGGCTAAAGGCTACAAGCAAAGGCAATGCATTGACTATGAAGAAGTATATGCACCTGTTGCCCGCATGGAGACGATTCATTTGCTTATATCTTTGGCAGTATAAATAAAGTAGAAGATCCATCAACTAGATGTCAAGTCAGCCTTCTTGAATGGCTATCTTGAATAAAAAGACTATGTTGAACAACCATTGGGTTTCGTGGTCAAAAACCATGAAGATAAAGTGTTGAGGTTGAAGAAAGATTTATATGGATTAAAGCAAGCTCCACGAGCATGGACTATTTGCATCGACAAGTATTTTCAAGACAATGAGTTTACTCGTTGTCTCCATGAATATGCTCTTTACCTTAAAGTTCATACTAATGGAGATATCTTACTTGTTTGTATTTATGTTGATGATCTTATTTTCACGGGTAATAACCCAAGTTTGTTTGAAGATTTCAAAAAAGATATGTCCCGTGAGTTCGAGATGACAGACGTATGGCTCATGTCATACTACCTGGGCCTAGAAGTGAAGCAGATGGAGGCTGGAATTTTTATCTCTTAAAAAAGCTAGATATTGAAGAAGTTCAACATGCTCGATTGCAACCCCGTGAACACACCGATGGAGAGTGGGACAAAATTGTCCAAGTTTATTGAAGGAGAAAAAGTGGATCCCACATTTTTCAAAAGTCTTGTGGGAAGTTTGAAGTACTTGACTTGTACCAGGCCATATATACAATTTGCAGTTGGAATAGTAAGTCGTTTCATGGAAGCTCCTACCTCCAATCATTTGAAAGTCACTAGAAGAATTCTTCGTTACCTAAAAGGTACGATTGGCTTTGGATTAATTTCTTTTTCTTCTAATGATTTCAACCTTGTGGAATTTTGTATTAGTGACTATGCGGGAGATATTGATGATAGAAAAAACACAACTGATTTTGTATTTTTCTTGGGTGATTCTGTTATTTCTTGAATTTCAAAGAAATAGTCCATAGTTACTCTCTCGACTTGTGAAGCAGAATAAATATTAGCAACATCATGTACCTGTCATGCTATTTGGCTAAGAAGATTATTGAAGGAGCTCAATTTGCAACAAATTGAGGCTACAGAGATTTGTATTGATAACAAATCTGCACAAGCACTTGCCAAGAATCCGGTGTATCAAGATTGAAGCAAGCATATAGATACAAGGTATCATTTCATGAGAGAGTGCATTGCCAAGAAGGAAGTCGAGCTCAAATATGTGAAGTCTCATGATCAAGTTGCAGACATTATTACAAAGCCTCTCAAGTTTGAAGATTTTTAGAGATTGAAAACAAGACTTGGACTAAAGAAGAAAAATCAAAATTAAGGGAGAGATTTGTGGGGTCCATACCTACTACGTTGAATAAAAGAAAAAGAAAGAGGAGTGATTGACGGGGAGAAAAAATAAAAGTGTGGGCTGCTAGACTTTGCACATTGATGAACCAATCAGATTGGTTTGGTTGGTGAAAATGTGTCTATAAATATGATCTTCATTCGTTCAGTTTAAACACACCAAAAAAATGAGAGAAGCTAAGCTAGAAGCAAAGCAGTGAGAGTAATCCACAGATTGTTGTCTGTTAGATAATTAGTGAGTGGTAGCAATATTATAGTGAGGTATTTTTAAATAAAGAATGTTATTTCTTTCAAAGTTGCAGTAGTCTCTTGATACTACTCTATTGTAATATTATAGTGATAATATTGCTCCACTCGAGTATTGTATTTTACCTCATTAAAAGAGTTAGTGTTGTTGTTACTCTCTTGTGTTATTATTATTATTTGTTGTGGATATTATTCCTGGGCGGGATATATTTATTATTTTCTAACAACGTGGTATCAGAGCCATGACAAATAACGATCCGCTAACAACACTAGTTCAAACGAAAATATTTTTCATAATTCTGAAGCCAAAATATCAATACCAATTAAAGCTTCTTGAAAACAAACAAGGAAAAAGAGTGAAAGATCAAGGGCAATTTCGTCAACATTATTGCCGGTGAATATACCAGATTGGTCGAAAATTCTAGGGGAAGAGGAGGTGTTGACCGAAAGAAATTGATAATAATAATGTTGTTGAAGCTTTTGATTAGGGATGGAAAACGGGGCGGGGCAGGTTTAGCTTTAGCCCGCAAACAATTTAACTCGCCCCGTCCCGCCCCGCATGACATATTTATGTGATTTTAGCCTGTCCCTCCCCGCCCCGCACGAACTCGCCCCGCATGCGTTCTTTTCCTTTACTTTGTTATTTGCCTATTCATAAATTAAAAAGTATTTGGATAGATTAAGCAGATTCAACAGATTAAAATTATCATTGAATAACAACAAATTCGTCTTTACTGTGAGTTCCTTGTTCGATTTGTAATAAACTGCTTTTGTTATCTAATTTTAAAAAAAAAACAGAAAAAAATAACTTCATCCCGTTTTTATCATGTTTGATGGAACAAAATATTTTAAGTTTAATCATATATGACTAATTATTTTACCGCATATGATAGCAAAATAAATTATAATAAAGCACTTACACATAGATTTTTTAAATGACCGGAGATAAAAAAAGACCAACTTTATTGTCGATTAAAAAATTGTATAGACTCAAAAAAGAAAATCCACTATCAATTTGGATAGATACATGATTTAATAGAATAACTTATAACTAGGACATTTGGCACGTATAAGTAGCTGTTACGAATCGAAGTTTCAAAAGCCAAAAGAGAGATTTTCCTACAAGAAAAAAGTTGGTTGAGACACAAGATGATAGGGTGGGCGGCCGACTTTTGGTACTTTCTTCCGCATTCGCCCCTTCAGTATCCTTTTGCGCGGGTCCTGCTCCTGTGCTTCCTGACCTCAACGAGATTCGAGTAGGCCTTTCGCTTGCTCAAATAGCGCAATTGCATCGGGAGACTGAAGAGAATGCCGCCCAGTGTGACAGGCTCTTGCAAGAAATCTCCAGAAGACACAGATTGCATATGGTATCCCCCCCCCCCCCCCCCCGGAAAAACTGAAGTTTCGCCCCGCCCCGCACCCGCCCCGCACCCGTCCCGCAAAGTATCGAGAGGTTCTTTTTTTTGAAATAGAATATATATATATATATATATATATATATATATATATATATATATATATGGAGGCCAAGGCCTCCTAATATTGTTCTTAGTACATACATCATCATAATCTAACATTACGCCTGAGCATTATTGTTTTCTAATGTGATCAAGGTTTCACAGTGTTTGCTAGAAGAAGATATAGCATACGCATATCCTTCCCGATCTTTATCATATACATCCATAACAAAGTCTCATAACCTATTAAGTTAGTTCTCCACAATGCTTCTTTTGCCAAAACATGAGCCACCATATTTCCTTCTCTGAAGCTATGCTCGAATAATATCCTCCCCTTCCTGGATGCCTCCTCTACCAATAACCTGCATATATGACATAACTCAATTGTTAGTAGAGTAATCTTTGTTGATAATGCTAATGATCTCCATGGCATCAATTTCAACTTCTATAGGAACATATGTTCCCTAATGATTATTTGCAGTGCATGCATAAGGGCTTGGAGTTCCGTCTGTATTGATGAGCTTGCATGGCCTTTCATTGAAAATACTGTGTTCCACCTTCCTTTGAAATCACGAACAACTCCACTAATCCCCCTTCCATGTTGATGTCGTTGAAAGCTCCATCAATGTTTGCCTTGAGCCATCCCTTTGTTGATCTTTCCCATTTGACCTTGAGTCGCATAACCTTGTTGTCAAAAGGGTTTTTATTTGATAAAAAAAGTATTCAATTGTGTAGGCCATTATTTTTTCCAAATTTATAGGGGCCGTTTCGTTGTTAACGTTGTTATGATTTCTATTATTTCAAATCCCCTATAATTCAAAAGGAAGCAATTGTCGCCAAGTTATATATCTTAAAACAATTCTTGGAAATGTGTTAATTAAGGAGATCAACCAATCATTTGTGCCTCCATTATTATTAATGGTTACCCCTAGGTTTTGCCATAATGTCCTAGCTATGGGGCAAGTACCAAGAGGGTCTTGATCGCCTTTAATCTATACCCTTAACACTTGCACAGTTACTACGTTATCTAATTTTGTGAACAATGATGAATATTATGTTGAATCAACATCAAATAAAAAGAGCCAGTGTAGGTATAAATGTGAATCTGTCTCTCATATATATATATATATATATATATATATATATATATATATATATATATATATATATATATATATATATATATAATATGTTGGTGAAAACCCGAAAACTAAGAAATTAAAGGCCTAATTACCCTTCTAATATCTGAAACATTGTAAAAATGAAAAACTTGACGCCTACAAATGAGCTGCCAAATAATCATTTTCTTTCCTACAAATAAGTCTCGATATGATGGTCCATATTGATCATTCACTAAAAGAAATCATACTTTATTCTTTTATATAGAATTATTTACTTAAAATTTTGCTTAGAAATAATGGTATTATTTTACAAAACCATCTAATACACGACTCGGCATATACGATGCAATGTACACGCCGAGAAATTAGTTATTTCTAAATAAAAAAAATATGATACTTATTGTAGATTAGATAAAAAGAAATATAACACATAAATTGGGATAGAGGAAATACAATATAGTAGATGATGGATGCGGGGAAAAAATAGTGGTTTGACTTTTCCTTATTGTACAAAAAAAAAAAAAATTATTTTTGATATCACTAGATTATAAGTCTTGCGAATTTAATTAGAAATAATTATATGAAGGAATATGGATTAGTATAAAACATTGATAAATTAGAGAGTTATCATATATTAACCCTTTCTTATCTTCGTTCTTTAGTTACACTTTTCCTCTATTGCCTTCAGGGAAAAAGTGATTTTATTGTTTTGCAAAAGGAAATAAATGGCCAAATTATTAAAAAGAGTAGAATATGATATAATTCACAAAAGAAAAATAGTCACTAAAAGAGCAAAATGCAGAAGATATTCGTGTTTTTTCAATTAAAGTGAAGTGTTATTTGACACTCTAATATATTTGGTAAATATCTTTTATGCAAAGTACAAAAAAAGCCTCAAGAGTTAAGTTTTTACCGTTGAGTCTCTTTATAGTTCGCTACATTCGGAGCAATTATTTTTTTGGTAAATCTTCGGATCAACTATTCCTCCTTAACTTGTCTTGTTTCGTTGTCAATGGCACCAAATTAAATTTCTCTATTTTCCTGTTTACTTGTTGAGCAGAAATATTTTTATGATAATAAGATCGTGGAAAGACTTGCGAAACAAAAAAATGTTACCATTTAACTTACCTATCCAACCAAAACGAATAATAATCACAATATTAAGCTAACTACTCAGCTGAACATAGTAGAAATAGAAACATGTCAAAGAAGATTAAATAGCAACATAAAATTCTATTGAATTAAATAGCAACATATATAATTCTCTTGAATTACAATTTTGATATTCCACCAAGTTCTAGCATATAAGCCTTCTTATCTCACTTTTTAACCAATGGTCTGTAAATGTTTTTTGGTAATACTAAAATAATGTTTCATATGTATTATATGGAATTAATTCCAGGCTTGGGTTTTTGACTCTATATATCCAGAGATTCAATGAGACTGCCATCAGGTAAGTGCCAATGTCTCAGATCCCCATCTGCTTTTGCCCGCCAAGAACCATCAAGTTTTATTTCAACTTCTGCCACTTTTTCTCCACAAGTTTGCAGCTGTACCACAAATGCCAAAAAAGAAGTCTTTAAGTTTTACGCAGTAATGATGTAAATGTTTACATATTATCACGGTCATTCAAAACATAAGGAAAAGTAACTGCCAATAATCAGTGAAATTAGTAACCTGAAAAATAAAGCAGACAACCTAGTATAAGGTTGTTTTGCATCGTCAGTGCACATTACAAGGATAACAAGGATAAAGGAAT
Organism: Nicotiana noctiflora; assembly: GCA_032618575.1. NCBI lineage: Eukaryota > Viridiplantae > Streptophyta > Magnoliopsida > Solanales > Solanaceae > Nicotiana > Nicotiana noctiflora. Next base: position 115,776 of record JASVEL010001554.1, on the reverse strand, counting down.
TAAGACCAGTGTATAAAAAAGAGAATGACAAACAGTGTGTAATCACAAGAAATAACTAGCCAAACCTGAGAAGTGATCCGATTGAAATACGGATCTATAACGACATCGTCTAGAGAGTAGTTCTTGAGACAGATGGGGCATTGCCACTGCAATCATATGAATGATATTTGTTACTAAATATATCAGCTGTTTACATGACAGAGATTTTTTATCTGAAACTGATAGAAACTTAGATATCAGGGTCCTAGATGCTTGCCTTCCTCAACCTTTGATTCATTTCAAGAAAGACTTCAAGATCAAAGCAACCCATATGGACACAAGGTTTGAATCTTCCGGCAACATTAATTCTCGAACCACTCAGCTGTACATAATAAGAAAATCAAATAATGCGATTCGTACTGTGCCACAAAGTGGTAAACTTACAAGAAACCAACAAAGAATAAATCAAATCTAATGGAAGGAAATAATACAAATTAAAGACATCCTATCCTCCCCTTGATAAGAAATTTATCACATATAAGGAGGAGGAGGAAGTTCATGTAAAGCGAGCCAACATCTATCTATTAACACCCTCTGCTAATTTGTGGTCCACCATCTGTCTTGACAAGGTGATGCATCAAAGGCATAATAAGTCTAAGCTTTGAAGAAATAGATCCACTGTTTCTTGTTTTAAACAATCATATAAAAACTTATGTCTGATGCAGAAATAATGCGCAATGCAGTTTTTCTTGTCGCATATGAAGAGACGTGTAGGAGTAAGCTACTGCCACTTGGTGCAACTGCACAATCTGGAAGCTTCAAGCTTGACTGTTACATCATACATACGAAAAAATGGAGAGAGTGTGTGAGTGTGAGAGAGAGAGACAGAATCGAGTTGTATGCAGGATAAGGATTCGGCAGTCGAGACATCTATATTTATCTCATTAAGGGGAGAGACAGAGAGAGAGAGAGAGGTAACGATATCTGCCACAGAATAAGCAATTTTTGTGTAATGCAACTATAGAATTTTAGCTGGCTACCTAGGTAGTGAAGAAAAGAGGATAACAATCGGTATTTCCTTACAGGGCATCGAAGATTGACAGGAACAAAATCTGTAACCACTGCTTCGAGGTCAGGGTCGCTGTCAGCATTTTCAGTGGCTGTTCGACCACCAACACAACGACGAACGCGAGCAAGAGCATCTTCAAATTCCTCTCCATCAGGCTCCTTAGGGATCATGTTTAGAATCTACACAGAAGAGATAATTTTATTCAGACACCCTAAGAGTCAATAACAGGACCAAGGCACTTGTACATGTTCATTATCAGTCAACCAATATGTAAAGCCATTGTGTTGAACTTCGCTCAAGAGTCAAAGTGGCAACACAACTATGTGAGTCAAACGCAAAACATGTCTGAGAAACAAATCCGGTCTAGTTTCAGAGATCCGACTCTCCGCAATAACATCAGACACTGCTCATCTAAGTAGATATAGTGCACACCTCTTAGAAACACACTATGCTGCTAATGGGCAATACTATAAAATACGGAAAATGATGACAAAATTTGATCACATAAACAATAAATTTTTCCAAAATAAAATTTCAAAACTTCTCTCAAATATCAGACACTGCTCATCTAAGTAGATATAGTGCACACCTCTTAGAAACACACTATGCTGCTAATGGGCAATACTATAAAATACGGAAAATGATGACAAAATTTGATCACATAAACAATAAATTTTTCCAAAATAAAATTTCAAAACTTCTCTCAAATATTTAATACGAGATTTGCTTTTGAAACAAATAAGTTTCAAGTGTATTAGAGAGATTTGACTACCTGTTGGAAAGTACGTCGCTTTACAAGTCTAACCCCTAAGCAAAAGACGCGGGCATCAAGTCCTCCTAATAAAATTTTGTTTATTCCATCTCTGGAGCATTGTGTGATCTGTCAAATAAAGCAAGGAATAAACATGAGAAGTAATCACGGAGAGTTTTGCCTTGGCAAAACAAAAACAGCACATATATATAACACTAATCTGCCCCTCCTAAAAGTAGAAGATGGTAGGGTATGCGCAACTGAATACTCACTATAGCACCATAATCTCGACCATTCGTGCCCAACAATTGCGAGCCAGTTCTATCTATGCAATGCACTGGAATTCCTGTTGGTTCAAATATAAATGAAGTTACTGAACTGGCAAATAAATCTCTAACAAAAATAAAAGTGTAGATCACTTTCTATCCAGTTTATGGAAATTGTAGTTTTCGGAGGAAGCAAAAGACATTTTTTCCAAGTTTCCTGCACCAGTGAGTCACACAACTGCATATTATATATTACAGCTGACAGTGCCTTCGCAATGGAGAGATGAAACATATACTTATAACACAGGATACGCCTGACACACAACGAATTACTGAAAAGAATATACTTTGTTCATTTACTTAAGCAAGACCTAATAGAGCATACCGTTGACCTGCAAATCAGCATGCTTTGGCCACTGCATCCTAAATTGTACCTTATCATTGAGAAGCATGCACCAAGCCTGAAAATGTTATAAAACAAAAATACTGAATACAGAGTTCCAACGTAAAATCAAATCATTATTCAACCAACAACCTGAAGATCATAATCCTGTTTCGCTGCTGTAGTGTGTTGAAATGTTTTCTCAATCCTCTGTTCAATGTTTGTGCTGAAAATTTTGCAAATTTAAAAAAGTGATTCACAAACGGGTCAATTCTTGCATCAGCACAAGATAATGTGAATATGACAAGGCAGTAAGTTCACAGTAGAACAAGCAAAAAGGCAAACCAAAATATAGCATGAAGAGGATATTGAAGTTGAGTCATAATAGTCATGCCTAGAAAGCACATACAAAATTCTCCTAAGAGTAGTTTATATGTTTACAAATTTATTATAAGAACACCACCTTAGCCCCAAAAGAATGCCATTATTACTATGGACAACAACAACAGCTACCCACTATAGCACCACCGGGTGGAGTCTGGGGAGGGTAATATGTACGCAGGCCTTACCCCTACCCAACAGGGCAGAGAGGCTGTTTCCAATCGACCCTAAAGATCGAGAAAAGGAAAAAAAAAACAAAAACAAAACAAAAAGAAAAAGCATAGAGTCAAACATATTTTACTATAGAGTCAAACACATTTTTCTTTGACTAAGGATTTCATACTTTTTGAGGCTTTAACTATAATAATATATATTTTTATGTACCTTTTAAATATGTGAATCTAATTTGGAAAAATCTAAGAAATCAACATCCAAATTCACTCTGAACATTTAGATTCATTGACCCTCATACCCCAAATCCTGCCATTCTATGGCTTTTGTGATAGAGGAAGTGCCACTCAACAGGTGAATCTTCCTATGTTCTAGAGTAAAACTTAACATAGAAAGCAGACAAAAGCATAACAGACAGGACGAAAGGAAGTCATATATTTTAGATGCTCCATAACACTTGGATGTAACTGAAAGTGATTTAAGTAAGGTAACCTGTTTCTATATGAAGGCAGTCCCACATTGTGAAATATCATTCTTCACTTTTAAATGGACAAATACATGGGACCTAAAAGACGGGGTAGATCTGAATGCCAACAGAAGATCTATATCACTTACTGATACACTAACTTGCAAGTGCACAAGATACAAGATTGAAGGAGACAAAGTAAGATCTCCTCATCTTATTCCCTTCTTTGTGCCTTTTATCTACATCAGACATCAGAAGGGCAAAAATGGCACCAACCGACTTTTGGAAACCAAACCCTAGCCCTTCCTATCTTTTTGAGTGTAAAGAAACAAGACTACCGATTCTTAGTAACCACCAAAACAGGCATTCCTCTACTCTGACTTCGTTGGCTGATCAAGGAATTAAGACCATAAACATTGAAAACTTAAACCCAGCAAAGAACAGTAACTGAACAATTTCGTAGACAGAATATCTTCACAAAAATAACAAGGTACAGGTAACTCACCCATCTGAAGGAACACTAGTAAAAGCCAACTTCACAGGATTTAAAGGGTTTTCAATCATCTCCCAGAAGCTGCATATATACAATTCAATCAGTGAATGTCAAAGCATTTACAATTCCATATGTAGCGAATGTCAGAAACGAGTCAACAACCAATGTGTCACTTAAGCACCCATATGCACGGAAAATGAAGTGTGCGCTCTAAAGAGTCTAATTAAAACCCAGCTCTTTTAAGATTTTAATGCCACACATTGGAGATACCAGGTTAGCATCCACATCTTGTGTATGAAGCATTACAAATAGCAAATTACAGCGGAGAATTCTGCACTTACTATTGCTTCTTTCTCATACATACTACTTAAAATTCACATATAATGGAAGACCAAAAAATAGCTCATATAATAAACGAAAAAAACTGAAGATAGGCAACAGTGACGACACCAAGTAATGATTAGCTTAAAAGCTTCGAATGAGGAGAAAGCCTAAACATCTAATTCCTATGCCTAGAGATACCAGACCTAAAAAGTGGAGACAAATCTGAAATGCCACTAACCTGCTCTACTGAATGGAATAATCCAGTCTTTTATACTCCCTCCGGTCCAAAATAAGTGATGTTTTGGATGTTTTCAAAGTCACCTTTTAGCATTTATTAGCAATAGAATTAACCATTTTAACCTTACTATCTCACATAAACACTCCTAACACATATTCCAACACTATTTACTCCAAGGACAATATAGGAAAAATATCATTAAGTCATTCTTGAAATTCGAAAACATCACTTATTTTGGACCACAAAAAAAAGGCCAAAACATAACTTATTTTGGACCGGAGGGAGTAGCTAATGTTCTGCCCCACAGCCCCAACCACCAACCCCCCCCCCCCAACACACAAAAAAAAGGGGCGGGGGAAGAAAGGATAATTGAGAAAACATGACCCCATGGACTATGGCCTTTACACATAAGAAAACAGAATGGTCTTGCATCACGACATCCTGTGTTATAAGAAAATCTGATGAAGTAAGGTGTAACTTGCCTCTTGCAAAAATATAGGGTAAAGCTGCATAACATAGACCCATGTGGTCCGGCTCTTCCCAGGACCCCCTCCCAATAGCGGGAGCTAGTGCACCGGGCTGCCGTTTTTGATGAAGCAAGGTGTAAACAGAGAATAAGTGATACTTACGGGTCCGCACGACTCAATCTGCATAATTCGCAGTAAAAAGTCTCAGGAGGATTTGGCAGAGCACCTCCCTCGATGGGCTTTTCTGGAATGATGACACAACTCACATGTTGCCATGTGCGGCATCTTCGATCTTCACACTGCATGTGAAATTACTTAATAAGCCGCAAATGAATTGTATTGATTAACGATTTAAATTTATATACCCGGACCATGCAAATAATTTTTACAGAAACTAAACCTATTGTAGCTGGTCGCCTACCTTTTTTATCAGGTTACTAATCCCACTTATTTTTGTTACTTGTGGTTATCTTTTGGGTAGATGCTTAAATTAGAGGAAAATATCCTTATATAAATTTAAGATACTTAGCATTCGAAAAGTAACTAGGCATTTTCTTTGAAACAAAACCTGAAGATGAGAGAATCCTTTCCTCAATCAAACAATCCATGGAAAACATTTTTGCATGTAAATGTTTATTTCTCATAATTAAGGAAGATGAATGGATCCAGTACAGAAGTAAAACCTGAATCATTGTTTCAGTTTGTAATGAGCTTCCACAGGGACATCGAATCTTCTTCTGGTGAGGATCTTCAATTTCCTCTTTTAACTTAACATTATAGTTATCTGAGACAACTTGTGACTTAATCTCTTGCATTTTTCTGGAAGAGGTAAGAAAACATCTTTATCACAAAACAAAGAATTCCCGAGTCACATGCACGGGGCAACAGGAATCACAATTCTGCTTCATCTAAGTTCACTAAGGCAAAATTAATCAGAAAGAATCATGTCCACTTATGAAACAAGTAAATACAAGCTTACTTTCTACAATAGACCTTCTCTCCAGTTATTTTTTGTTGTCCCCTTAAAGAACGTATACACCCTAGAATCACTCAGAACTTCTTGAACATACTGTTGTATACCTGAAATTCATAGGACCCAGTTGACGTGCCAAGTTCTTATCAATTGAATCATCACTTCCATCAATTGCCCAAGTCATTGGAAGAGTTAAATTTCTACAAAAAGAATGAAGACTTGTGAAGTCAGCAGCTAATAGTTCTTCAATAATCAGAAAATGTTGTACACTTTTTTAAGAACAGACAGCGAGACAGCAATACATCGGTGGAAGAATGAAGACATGTATGTACCGCTCAACACGCTTGCATCTGCAGCGGTTCATCATATTCACTGTATAAAAACCAAAAAGGATGTCAATGTCCTTTGCCAATTTTGGTATCTGATATCCTGGTATGATGTCCCAGATTTTTAACACTTGATAGTATGTGGAGTTCTCTAGCAGGATATCTATGGTCCAAACCAGCTTTAGGCGATTGACACTGTAGATCTCCAATAGTCCAGATGAATTCCCACCTTTAATGTAGAAAATGTTTTGCTTTCCGGACATGCGCCAACCACTTGAGAGCTTCACCAAAAGGGAAATCACTTCTTCACGAATCTTGGCATCTTTAATTCGGGCCAAGGATTTTGAGAAATCCTCACTAAAGACAACCTGCGATTTCTCCAAATTGTAAACAAAATTAAAGAATTAAGCCCTGGAAAAGAAAAGAATACCAAAAACACTTACTAGCAAAATTCAAAATCAACAGATGAGCTTTTTGGCCATCCCAAGAACAAACAAACATGCGAGAAGTATTTTTAGCCAATGTGTTACAACAACAAAGAAATGGTAAGTCCTCCAAATTTCGAAAGTAATCAATTGGCTTAAAAAAAGCATCCATTATAAGCCAGATGAAGGAGCATACCTTCCACTTGGCTGTTTCGAAAAGAGGGGAGTCCATGCTGAGTAATGTTTCAATCTGGCCAACTTCAATGGTAGCGCTCAAGATCGCTTGAGTCAAACTCTTGTCTTCATGAACATCAAAGAAACAACCCCGGGCCTTGGAGTCAATGACTAATTGCTTCCAAATGGAACCACTGTTAACCAATGTTGTGGCATTCCCTAATATCCAAAGGCAGAACCTGTGTACAAAGCCAATGAAACAACTAAGAGCATGCTCAACGATTGTCTTATCACTGAATCAAGACCAAAAGATGGCAGTATAATCATCCTCCACATTCAATACTTTTACATGTAACAGTGTTGTCCAATAAGTTAGTACCTTGCTCGAGTCAGTGCTACATTTGCTCTCTGACGACTAGAAAGGAATCCCACTAATCCACTCCCGTTATCACGAACAGTGGAGATTATCACCACATCTTCTTCACAGCCTTGAAAACCATCAACAGATCGTACGTTCACGGAGAAGTGGCTATTGACATCTGTACTATATTTCTGTCCAAGTTTTTGCTGAATTGCAAAAACTTGAGCCTTGTAGGGAGATATACAACCAACAGAAACCTTTTTCCTTGAAGCAACAGATTCTACAGTTAGGAAAAAATAAATCAGATTTTCCAACACGATTTCCAAGCTAAAGCAAAATACAGAACTGAAAACAAGAAAAATTCATTATAAGCATAAATGAAGTCCCTGAAAGATGGAGTATTACCTTTAAAAAGGTTGGCAACTATCTCAGCAATGACATAAACTTCTGCCATATTTCTTGTGCTGTGTTTGTTATCATACTCCTCTTTCCCACTGCTTATGTTAATAAATGAATAGGAACCGAAAATGTTTCCTTTAAGAAATCTCTTCTCATACATTGCTTCTTTCACATTCGGACCATCCATAATTCTGTTTTCATAGAACTCTCTATTTGGAAACAAACTTATTGCTGGATGCATCCGATATTGAACATTAAGAAGGTGCTTCTTGTGCCCTATCATCACCAGCCTCTCAAATAAGCTCCTTCCAAAGTCAGCCTTCTCAGAGATCTATCAATAATAAACACTATGTCAATGATATAAGAGAAACGAAGTCAACTTTTAGGAAACAAGTATCATAATATCAAGATTAATGAAAAACCTTGCTCTGAACCATTGCAGGCAATTGTTTCTCATCCCCAATAAGTATGGCATGACGGATACCAGGGAGCTGTAGGGGAATAATGGATTCACATTCTTTCAACTGAGCAGCTTCATCAATTACCACCATCTCCAGAGGGATCATTCCTTCTGTGTACAATTTTGAGGAGCTAGAAGCAGTGCAGAAAATAAAGCATGCACCTTTCAGACAAAAATTTCGAATATCAGTGATATTTGGAAGAGATATTCTCTCGCTAAGAGACTTCAATATTTTGATGCTTTCTGTTTTAGTTGCATACATATTCCCAAAATGTCTCCCATTATTCCTTGTAACAATTTCAACTCCATACAGAATTTCTTTTAAACCTCCATATGTTTCCACAGTGTGGAACAGTGCTCCAAGAGTTTGAAGCATCTCAAGAAGTCTGATCATATCTTTAGCTACTTCTAGTGGAAGGAAAGAAGTAGGAAGATAAGTGTACAAGCTCGTTAGACAAAATGTCAACTGCTCCTGGATACTTTTAAATTTACTGATAACAAACTCCTCAAATGTCCAGATACGGCCTTGTTCGTTTGTTGCCCCCCCTTCATTCTTAATGCTCGCAGCAGAATTGACCTTGTTCGCATTGCCAACTGATCTCATTTGCGAATTTTTGTCATCATCTGATATCATCTTATTATCTTTTAAGGTCCGCCAGACGAATGTTTTCCGCAGCTTACTCTTCCTATTCTTGTCTAGTCCTTGATCATTTATACTTGTAATCCTTGCTTTCTCTTCCTCCTCAATGCCATCCGTGTTATGTTCCTTATTTTCTTTTCCTTTTCCCAAGTATTCACAGTATTGCTTTTCAGGATCCTCAAGCAAAGATACCATCGACAGTATATGATTTTTCCACCCATGATCAGGAGACAGAGAGCTCCCAAGAGCCGCAACACGGTTATCAAGAAATACATCGAATAGATCTTCATGATCATCAATGTTCATTCTTTTCCTATTACCAAATAGAACTATATCTCCTAATCCATATGTTTCATATTCCAGACAATCCTGTAGCAGTTGCATCACCCTCTTTATAATTCCCAAGACAGCAATGTTTGTGGGAGCACAAGTCAATGTTCTGCATTTCATTTTAAACAGGAGATAAAGTAAGGAAGCAACTGTTTTTGTTTTTCCAGTTCCAGGAGGACCCCAGATTAGATTAATAGCATTGGAGTGACCACATTCTCTTGTAGCCATACAACTTATAACAGCCTCTTGTTGAGCATTATCTAGCCCAAATGACTCAATTGTAGTCCTATGACTTGACATGGCACTAGCTTTCGTTTCACTGAAGGAGCAACGAACACACTTCTCTTCATCCTGCAAAATGATTGAAATTTACTAGAGACCTTAATCAAGGAAAATTGTAGATCAAAACTAATAGGGAAAGAGTCCGTAAAATATACCTTGCTACAACAAGAGTAAGAAATAGAGGGATAGAAATTTACTTACAACACTTGGATCAACTTTCAGCACAGTCCTAATTACGTGCAGGTTGGCACTTTCCACTGAATTCAAAGCTTTCCATATTCGCATATTCGTTGTAAGATTAGAGAGGTAAACAATGAAAAGACTGTCTCCTCGTTCATCCTTTTCCCTATCTGGTTTTATAAATGGGATAGGCTTCGAAGACAGGATAGATAGCCTGTCTGAACCTTCATGTTTTTCTTGTACTAAAGCAATGAGAAATGATCTCCTTGGTCTGTTGAAATCATCAATGCTTTTCGGCCTCACATCTGATAGTGCAATCAGATCTCCAACCTCTGGTTCATATGTTTTTCTAACTCTTTCTCGCTCGCTAGCTCTACTCAACCAAATGTGGTAGTATAAAGCCCTAGGAGGCTTAAAATCTGCTGATGATTTGACATCAATAACCTTAAGCGCAGGAGATTGCGAAGCAGCTCTAACGCCTGAGAGCAAATCAGCATGTGTTTCTTCAATAAGCGGACTGATGAATGAATGGAAGTAATGATCAGTTGACAAGAACGTTTCAGGAATTTGTTTAACCTGACAAAATTTGAATACAACTAACTCTTCAGCAAATCGCACATATAACAATGTATGAAAAATACACAATATCATTTCAAACCACTATATTTACCAAGGAAGAAAGCAGGGATCTCCAGAAACATAAATGTTCAGTGCCTTGCTTCCAACCATTATTTTAAAAGACATGATCACGAGGAAAGATATTTTACTTAATAGGATACGAGACCTTAGCTCCGAGCATGGAGTAGAATCCCAGTAGATCTCTAAGGGGAGAATCGTAGACAATCCCAAAACACACGAGCGCGTTTAGCTTAATAGGAGACGGGACCTAACCTCCAAGCATGAAGCATAAGACCAGTGGATCTCAAAAGGGAGAATTCATACACAATCCCCAAGCATACAAAAAAAATTTCATTTACACCTTGACTGAGGTCATGATTTATAGGCCAGCAAACATTTGTGCAAAATGTGCCTATTAGACATGACTTTGCTATGGCTGAGCCAGGAATTTTAAAACCCCTCCTTGGCAGATGATAGATCCCGCGTATTGCTAGAAAATGTGGAATTTTCAATGAAAAATTGAATTGCCAGACATTTCCGGAAACTAATTATCTTCAACTCATTTTTTCTCAACACCCTCATTCATTTTCCAGATTCAAATTCCATTTTCCAGCACATAATTTCCAGAAACAGAGCACTACCGAAGTTTCAGCATAATGTAACAAATCCCACTCCCTCATAGATTCCCCTTACAAATTCTTAAAATGCAATATTTGCCAAAATTATCAGAAATCTTCATAATTTCACATCTGCAACGTCGTCATTAACTATATGCTTCGTGCTCTGATACTATAAAATCTTTTTCATGGTACTCAGTGTTTGTTATTATAGTGAGTCCATTTTTCTTCCTCCCCCTACTCCTATCTTCATTTTTATTTTTGTCCATTTTCTCCCCCTCTTTTGATTGCCTAAAGAGCATATGAAGAAGAAGAAGCTGGTATGTATTTTGCCTCTTTTTTTTGTTTCTTTCTGTTGAATCCTTTTATTTTAATATTGGTCCTAATACCTCATGTCAAAATCAAAGAGAAAGGTATGTTTTATGTGAACTCGCCGAAAAGAGTTAACTTTTTAAAATAAGCATATATATTTTATGTGATTGCATAAAGGTAGTAAATTATTTTTAAAATAAAGAAAGAGGTAATTCTTTTTAGCACGGACCAAAAAGTTCACATAAATTGAAACGGAAGGAGTAGTAAAAACTCATTAGCAAAAAAAAAACAAAAAATAATGCTTGGGAGTTAGGACCATGTTAATTAGGAGTATATAAATGTATAGTATAAGGTGATAAACTAACCAAAACAACAACATCAACAACAACAACGATCCAGTAATATCCCATTAATGGAGTCTGGGAAGGATAGTGTGTACGCAGATATTATCTCTACGGCTCAAGAAGACCCAAAAACAAAAGAAAAGAAAAACACGAGTGCTATCTACAGCTAGAAAAGAAACTGTTGGGACAGAAAATCCTATCGTACCACGGAAGTGGTCGATCGATTTTAGTCTAGTCATTTTGGTCTTAAAAGTAGTTTGAGAAGTGGGGAATGAAGGCGGAAGAAATAATTCTTAAAGATTCTAACTTCTAAAATGAAGGCGGAAGAAATAATTCTTAAAGATTCTAACTTCTAAATTTTTATATATATATATATATATATATATATATATATAACAACGAAACACAAAAGCACAGCCAACTCCAGTAAGTGCACTTCAGCACCCCGCGCCACTCTTCTCTCTCTTCTTCAATTCTTTTTCTCTCTCTCTCTTTATGAAAAAAGTCTGTAATAGCAACGGTCAAAACCAGACCATCCCACCTCACTGTACAGTGGAATCCGCTCAATGCCGGCGACCATCCTCACCAGAAGACGATTCTTTTATTTTTTATTGTATAAATTGACGAGATCTTCTCGTCGATTCCTCAAGGTACAACTTTCTCAATTTTCATTTTCTCCTTTGAATTTTCTTTCTTCTTCCGCTACCCCCACCCACCCCAGCGTCTACACCTAACGCCCCTGCCGGCGACGCTGCTACTACCGGAGACACCCATCTCCAGCGACTTCCCCCGTAAGTCCAACGACTCCCTTACCTTGAAATTTGGAGTTTTCTTTTATATTACTAAATATTGTTAAAATTTGACAAATACATTAGTGGCTAGAGGCGGCGGACGAGGCGAGCTTTTGGCATTTGGAAGCGAGGAGCAAAGCTACATCGGCCAAAACGAGTAGGTTTGGCGGCAGTTGACCCGGGCGCATCAAAGCTTACTTTCAGGTTTTCCACCGGGAGTTGGTACCTCCCGATCTCTTGTTTATTCTGTACGTCCTTTTACGTATTTTAACTAGCATCTTGTGTGTGGTTTACTCTATCGTTATCTAGCAAGCATCCTTTTGCGTAATTCTATTAAAGTTCGTCTCTTTTACCGTAGTCTGTTGGAGGGATAGTGGCCGTGGCGGAGGATGGTACTGTAAGGTCATGTCCTCGGGGGGTGGGGGATATATATATATATATATAAAATTTGGAAGTTAGAATCCAATATATGAAAATTTGTATAAAGTATATGAGTGAATTCAATATATAACAATTTGTATGGGCAAGAAAGATTGGAACCTTGTCTTTGAGAAGATCTCTGTTCAGGACATCAGCTAAAGACCAAGAGAAAATCACATCTAGCAAGCCTGGAATAATTACTCTTTCTGTTTTTTCCCTTATTCCAACACCTTGTCCTGTTTTTTCTCTTGCACCAACACATTCCTCTTCTTTGTGTGGAACAATATTTTCTTGCTTCAATGAAGCAAACAATGAAGCAAGTGTATCCAACATGGGGAATACTACTGTATAAGTAAACAAATGATATTTTAGAATAATATATACTTTCGTTCAACTTGAAATGAGCATACAAGAACAGATCATATAGTAGGAAAAAGTGTTTTTCCTACCCTTTTCTGTTATTAAGATTAAATTATTTACGTTTCGAATCACTAGTGATTAAATCAAGGAAGATGAAGCAAATGAGATTTTAAAGGAAATGAAAGGGATTTGTAATTTATAAGTTGCATGCAGTGGAAGAAGTGAAGTCATAAATGCATGGGGAAATGCGACTACTTTAGGAATTGTTTCGTTTTCTTCCTTAGGAATTGAAGATTAGGCTTTACATTTTCCATTATCTCTTTAATTATATTCTTCCCCTCTTTAACCTCTTTTCATTTGCCATGCACGGATGAATATATGCTGATATTTTCTTCGCATGCTAAGCCTGTTTGGCCATAAATTTTGCCAAGTTTTTTTAAAATATTGTTTTAACAAAATATGTTTGTTTATATACATTTTATTCATGTTTTGGTAGATTTTGAAAGCAAAATTTTCAAATACCAAAATTAACTCTAGATCTACTTTTGGTCCAAAATATCACTTTATGATTTTTTAACAATTTAAATATTACCCCAAACTTTTATATATATTTAACAAAAAGCACACCATCTATTCTGACCCAACTAACCATCATTTAATTACTACTATCATTTTCTTTTGGACTGATGGATCTTGTAATATTATTGTAATTTGACGATTTATAGTGGCTAGCAATTGTATTATTAGCACTTGATATTAAAATATCAAGTTATGATTTTAGGTATAGTGTATTATGTTGTTCATTATAAAAATGATAATTTTGTACCAAACTTATCTAGTATGTTCAGGACTATGATTTGTGATAATGATAATGAATGCCATCGATGAGGTTCTGTATACTACATATAGAGGATTAACAAATTTGTTTGTTCGGTATTATTGGATATTTTTGAGAGTTTTTCGAAATTATTGGTATAAGCCACTATTAATGTTTTTCAAAAAAACAATATATATGTTTTGAAATATTATGTCCAAACAAATTTTTATTTTCAAACCAAACTTCACCCAAATCAAATTTTTTAAAATAAATTTAAAAATCTATGACCAAAAACTAGCTAAAACACATCGATAACACGTTAAACTTTAACTACACCAGAACTCTTTTAGAAAAATTGTATCTCTTTGTGTTCTAACCTCTCAACTTCTCTTTGGATTTATAAATGCTCAAGTCATTCAAATTTCTATCATTTCTTCTATTTTAATAAAACAGAATTATTTGTCCGTCCAATTGCATATGTATCATAGATAAAGCGTGTATCTGAATATTTGATCCTAATCCAAGGGATTCTTTATACCTTCAGTTACTTGCCATGATAAGTTTTAAAAGGAGAAATTGGCATTACATGCTCATTCGAATATTACTACAGCATTTTTTGTAGCCCCATTTCCTTTTTATTGCTTAGTATTGCTGCACTTTATCTAAGAGAACAAGTAGAGTACGAATTTCCTGATTTATTTCATTTCAATGTACATGTCATATACTAAATTGAGTTATTAAAGGTACCTTGTATTTTTGTTTAATACCTCAATTTGAAAATTTACAGCGCACTCTACCTATAATACTTGTGGAAAACATGGTTCTCAGCGAACCACCAGGTTAGAGGCCTGTTCTTGATTAGAAAAAGGACTACATTCACTCCATGATTTCAGAGACACATAGGGTAGCATGATAATCAAGTCTCAGAATCCAAGCCTCTCTACTTGCCATGATAAGCCACAAGACCCTATCAAAAGTTCTGCAGTAAACCAGAACATAACATTTGATCATTATACCAAAAGAAATCAAGGAGTCACTTCTCTGTCTTAATTGATTGACTTATCATAGTACGTAAATCATTATTTATGCTAATCTCAGCGTACCACTGGAGATATTTTAGCACATCCTAATCCAATGTTGAACAATGAGCTCATCCATTGGTATGTAAAGTAGCAAATTCAACTAATCAGAAGTGCTCATTATGCTGAATGAGATGGAGTCGTTAAATCTGGTTACACCTTAATAAAAGCAGAGATGAAAAAGAAATCAAAAGCACTCCTCTCAACTTATCATACGAAGAAGTTGTCTAATGAGAAAAAGATAGCATTGAACAGAGTTAATTACATGAAATGGATATCATACAGAGCTATAACTTTGCATCCAATGGAGAATAGTTATGAGAAGCTGCAAAACAACAACTTTACAGGTGTAGCAAGTCAAAAGTTCATTAGTAACTTTGTGAAGTGCACCAAGAAAAATCCATGCGTCCAAAATCAGTTAGAACCATGTTATATAAGTACAAACTGTTCGAAGTACCTGCATGTGGTGATTGTTATAACAGTCCCTGAAGAAAGCTAAAATGAACAGACAAATGCAAAATAAAATCATGATATATACGCTATTATGTAAATAACTATTCAATCTCCTTACAACATGAAAAAGGAAATCCATTAAAGGGTACTGAAACCTCAAGAAGGGCTATGCCAAAATCAAGAGGACAGGGCAAATATATAATTATTGGAGTGTGGTACAAGTTTAGCATACATGGAAACTATTCAGAGCACCCCAAGAATAATTGAATGTAACAGAGCTTTCAAGAATAGAAACCCTTCCACTGAAAACTTATTCAAAGTAATTTCCTCGGGTAACAAGAACATACACCTGGAAGATAACAGAATCATGAAAGCAGAAAGGTCTAAAAAAATTTCAAACATATCTATCTCAATCTTGTGGCAATTTCATCTTCAAATCACATCAAGATGAACTTTGAAGGAGTAGGGAAGGCTACTCTAGCAATTCGGATTATGATGGATCTCAAAAAACTTTATTCAATTCATCAATCCCAGCTAAACCAAACTTAAACTGTATCGCAATCACATTAACTGCAGTTTTTTTTTTTTGTTGGAGAAGGAACTTATATATGTAACTTATGCATCAGTACTGGAAGAGGTACCAATAACAGTGCCATAGTCACAGGATCATTACCCAGATTGTCCAAAAGGTAGATTAGATTTACTCCTAACTATCCGATAAAAAGACGTTCCTGCTTTATCTGCCTCCAAAGCTAATGAGACAAACATGGGAGGAACTGTCAACTACGACTTAATCGCAAGTAGTTGTGGCCAGCTTTTAATTACCCTGCATCCATTTTGTTCTATCTCGTTCTTCAATATTCAAAGAATTCATCATACTCACATGCGAATCCAACTCTTCACAAGGAGGTTCAACTAATCCACTATGTTCAACTATATATATGCAAAAAAAAAAAAACTTTCGAAAAATATAAATAGAATAGACCACGGCAACTCTGGAATCATGCTTTATATTTTTGTATCTGATCATGTATGGTAGCCCTGTTTATATACTGTTTGACAACCTAACACACCCAACGGTGGACGCAAAACTAAAGCAACGGGTTCAGCCAAACTTAATAACGAACAAATATTAAATTTCAAATCCAGTAACTCAAATGATCAGCGGATTCAGTGCATCCGCAACCCATAAAATTCAAATCCTAGATCAACACCTCTGACCACAACCATTTTTCTCATCGGTATTCAAGACCAGCAATACTTTTTTTCTCATCGGTATTCAAGACCAGCAATACTTTGCGAAACAGAGGCGGAGTTTATTCACAAGTACATAATAAACATAAAAGATAAATTAATAAACAAGCTAAAATGGAGCGTATTCCAAATTTATACTCATTTCATTTTATGAACAAAGACTATGCATTAGACATAAAACAAAAGAACATGATCCTGTATACCGAAGGTTCAAAAATTTCCTCAATTAGGAGCTTCTCTTATCTTCTTCCTAATACTGTCAAATTCAGCCAAACAAAAATTCTAAGAAGGAAACAGAAATAGCAAAAGATCGTGAAAACAAAAACTGAATTTAAAAGGCCCTTAGCTTATCCTCTATGCCGGGGGTATCAAAATCATCATGATCCGAAATCAAAGATCCGAACCCGATTAATCAGGGTCCGGAACCGGATCGGTAGCGGTAGAATTTGCCAAAGACGTGAAGAGCTGTAACGAAGCCGATGAAGCAGAGGCTCATAACTAGGACGACAGTAGGGCTGATCTTGAGACCTGGCGAATCATCGGTGTAAAATCGGAGCATGTTGCTAGCGTTACCTGAACCAACAGCAGCGCCAGAGCTTCCACTTGCGGAGGAGGAACCGCCAAGCCTGCGGCGGCGCATGCCGGCTGTTGCGGCGGCAGAGCCGCGGGGTGCGGCGGTACCCGGACGGGTGGTGGAGGAGGAGGAGGCGGATTGGGATGAAGAAGAGCCTCGCGCCATATTTTGGGTGGTAGTTATCTCGAAGGTGGTGCAAGTGCGAAGAGTAATGAACTTTGACGGAATAGGAAAGAAGGTGAAAGTTTAATTTAATGGGAAATTTAGGAGCTGTTGAGATGACGTGTGTGTTTTCATTAGTTAGGATGGTAGTTACGTGGATAGATATGAGTGCATAATGCACAAATAAATTATTTTCTTCCGTCAATAATATTTTTACTCTGTTTAATATATATCTATATCTATTTATATTTATATTTAACTTTATCTATCTATTTATTTATTTATTTATTTATTTATATCTTTGTACCTATATCTATCTATATATATAGGGTTGTACTAACATATATATATATATATATATATATATATATATATATATATATATATATATATATATATATATATATATATATATATATATATTATAAAAACATGAATAATTTATGTTAAATATTGAACGACTAAAATATCCTTAAAATATTGATCGACTTTTATGCCTTTTAATAATTGTATAATTTAAGGATCTAAGGGTAATTAAATAACTTCATGATGGAATTCTTTTTTGATTTAAACTACACATATATCAACCCTATAAAATCGATCCTACTTGAATTAGAAAACATTCATAATTTTCTTTTAAAAACTAAAGTGTCTTGCGTAATTTACTACAACATATGTTGTAGTTTGATTTTTTTAACTTTTTAGCAAATTTTAAATGATTTAATGGTCATAAAGCCTTGTGTGTGTTAGTGATTCCCCTTAGTACGTCGTAGATGTTGTGGTCTGGGATGGTCGAGTGAGATCATGTCCTCGGGGGGAGGGGGGAGAGGTAGGCATGGGTTAGGGGATGGGTCCGGAGGCAAGGGAGATAAAGGGAACAATGGTGTCTATAGGTTAAGAATCGGGTCATGGAACATAAGTACATTGACTGGTAAGTCTATAAAGTTGGTGAAGATTCTCCAGAAAAGGAGGGTCAATATAGCGTATGTCCAGGAGACAAGGTTGGTAGGGTCGAGTGCGAAGGATGCAGACAGGTATAAACTTTGGTACTCAGGAGTCGAGAGAGGTAAGAATGGAGTGAGTATCTTAGTGGATATAAAACTTAGAGAGTCCGTGGTCGAAGTTAAACGAGTGAATGATAGATTGATAGTTATTAAGTTGGTGGTTTGTGAGTACACCTAAACGTCACTAGCGGCTATACGCCTATGCGGGCCTAGATGAGGAGGTTAAACGACGTTTCTGGGAGGGGATAGATGAGATTGTGCGCCAGGTTCCGCCTTCCAAGAAGCTACTCATAGGAGGGGATTTCAATGGTCATATTGGGGCGAGCGCATGTGGTTATGGCGTGATGCAGGAGGCTTTGGTTTTTGGGAGAGGAACGGAGGAGGTACCATGTTGTTGGACTTCGCTAAGGCTTTCGGGTTGGTGATTGCAAACTCTAGATTTCCAAAGAGGAATGAGCATTTGGTTACTTTTCAAAATGCGGTAGCGAAGACTCAAATTGACTATCTCCTCCTCTGGAGCTGTGACAGCGGGTTGTGAAATGACTGCAACGTTATTCAGAGTGAGACACTCATGATGCAACATAAACTCTTGGTGATAGACATTGGTATTAGGTTAAAGAGGATGAAACAGACTGCTCAAGGAACACCAAAAATCGGGGGGGGGGGGGGAGCCTTGACTAAGGAAAAAGCCCAAGAGTTGGAGTGGCGATTGTTGGTGATTGGTGCTTGGAGGAGCAGTGGGGAGGCAAATGCTATGTGGTCAGCATCAACAGACTGTATAAGGGCATCTGCGATAGAGGTATTAGGGATCTCGACCGGTGTCTTTGGTAGGCATAAATGAGACTGGTGGTTGGAATGAAGTGGTCCAAGGTAAAGTGGCGTCACCCTCCTTTTATGCTACCACACCACGCGAAGGGCGTGGTAGAGGGCGTTTTTTCAATTAAAGGACAATCAAACGAGATTCATTTATTTAGATATTCAAAGTCGCCACTTGGGAGATTTATGGTGTCTCGAGTCACCAGTTGAATCCCGAATCGAGTAAAATATTGACTCCATATTACAGTCCGCAAACTAGAAATCCGGATAAGGAATTCTATTAACTCGGGAGAAGGTGTTAGGCATTCCCGAATTTCGTGGTTCTAGCACGGTCGCCAAACTGTTATATTCGTCTTAAATTATCTGATTTTTAACAATTATGAATCTATATGCAAATTTTAACTTTTAACCACTTTAATTATTATTATTTTATAAGAATTACAACGTTGTGAAAACGTATCTCGAACCACGTCACAATCAATATGCCCGTAATTTTCGACCCATTTCGACTCTGTTGAGATTTGGATTTGGGGTCACATAAATGTGCACCCATGTTTAAGAAAGTAAGTTATTAAAGACGCCTAAAGCGACTAGCGTATCATTATTTTGGGTAATACCATGCAATTCGCTAAACGGCCCATCCCGAAGTCTAAGTATTTTTAATATATATATTCGTGAGGGCCCTTCAATTTATATGTTCTATTTAACGAGGCTCGTCTCATTTTTAATTTTTTTAGTTCATCCTAAAGTAAACTAATATTTTTTTAAAAAAATTTGTCTCTAAAGATAAAGAAGAAGTCCTAATTAATTAACATGTGCAAAAACGTACAAAATCCATAATTCAACTCCCAACAACTAGGACTAGTACATGATAAGTAGGACAAAATGGTCCCGCTGAAGGGTCCAAAACAACCCCAAGTTTCATTACAAGGGAATTGGTCACTTGGGTCCATAAAAGCCCATATACTCTTTGGAAGTAGGCTGTTGAGCCTTGCACCAAATGCAATCCTACCTTACATCGAAAATATGCTAAATAACTCCACATGCATTTAAATAATTCACAACAGGACTAGCACTTCATCGAATTACTAATGATGAGAATGATTCAGGAGCACGAGTTGGGGTCATTCGATCTATATGTTGTAGATGAGTTAGCTAATGGCCCAAACCAAACAGTCCATTATTCAAACCACCATTACTAAATTAGTACTCAAGTATTTAAATTGCTAGACTATGGCAATAAATTATATGAAACCCAGAATTATTTGAACTTGTTTTTACAATTATTCAAAACGAATCAATGCTTAAGAACTGTAAAAAAAAACTAACATTAACCGCTTCAATGATTCTCGATTTCCTAATAGGACTGCTGAAGGACACGTTAAAACATAAAACCATTTGAACATGTTTTATTACTACTGAAACTAACTGAATTAACTATTAAAACTTACGACCATTTTTTAACCTATTTTTTACAACCACAAAACCAAATCAAGCATTCAACTTCTAATACAAGTCCAAAAGAGTAATCACTACATAGTCCATTTATTGCAAATTGCAAAGCATTCTATCTATTGAAACACCACTACAACTACTGTATATATACACTTAAACTATCAGAAACTCAATCCAGGTTGATATCCATTAACACAAACTGTATTTCATTTCTTCAACTACCTACCACAAGCTGATTGTTTCAGTATGTATGAACTGGGGCTGAAGAAATACCTGGATATGAAAAATACAAAGAGAAGAAAGAATCAGCAGCGAGTAATGACAGCAGTAACACATCAATGTAACGGTACACTATCAACAACCCTGACTAAAAATCATACAGCAGAACACCAACATCAATGGAGCATGACAAAATAGCCAAAACAAATACCAAATTGTCCAAAGTATGAACACAGCAAATCCAAACACAATTACTGACAGAAAAACAGAAAGAACTAGAAATTCTAGAACAATAGCTTTCTGGTTTTTAGACACTCGAGGATCAAGAATTTGAAGCTTCAACAAACAGTAGCAGACTTGTGTTTTCTCAATCACCCCTCAGAGACCCCTTAGTTTTGTTTTCTCTAAGAATCAGAAACTCTCCCCTCATTGTCCTAATGCCTCTATATATACCCCAAAACAGACCCCTCTAGCTCTTAGAAGCACTTAGACCACTTAGATTATTAGGAAAAAACATTTCTGCCCATGATAGTCTCTAAAATCCATTACTACATGTCCCATTCTATTAATTAATTCCATGGTTATGGGCAACATGCATTAGACCAACCCATCTGATTACTGATTTCCACCCCACTATTATTAAATATCTAGCTTAGGTTTATGGTACATCAGTATTTTACTGACAAACCACTCAAACTAGACCATTTCTCTAAGTTTGACATCCCAAATTACCCCTGATGTTCATGAAATTACTGTCATATTCCTAACCCAATTACTTTCCATCTGCAGCTATAACCAATTCCCTACTCAAAATAAGTCAACAATTCCAACTAGAAACTCAGATCAAAATGAATGGCATCAAAATAGAGGGAGTGAGCTAATCATATTGGGAACCACTCATGATTGTTGACAAAATGAACGAGCAGGGAACCAACAGTACGATGAATCAACAAAGAGCAGGGGATCAAACAATATACATAGAATCAAACTATAAGAGAAACTAATCAACCTATCGGATTATTCTTATCAGAGGAAGAGCATACATACACAACCTGAGTCGGAATTATCACAAAATCCGATTAAAATACTAACTTATTGCTCTGAATTGACTACATAGACATGTGAACACTAAATAACAGAAGTAGAGATAAAAGATCACATAGAACTAGACCAAACCAAAAAGAAAAATTCAGAGCTGAACCGAACTAACATACAAACGCATTCAAATGATTCAAACGCCTACAATACGTGCTAATCAATCAGAAGAAAGATGACCCAAGAAAAAGGTCCAGAAGAGGAGGAGAAGATAATCGACAAAAATAAAGAAAAATCAATCATACAAAGATACAACGCAACTTACACAAGTAATAATACAAAATAGAAAAAGAAAGGAAAATACCTCAAAATCAGAAACCAAACGAACTTCGATCAGTTGAAGCTTTGACTCGAGCTTTTGAGGCCAAAATGGACCTTAATCGAGTGCTCTCGACTGATAATACTCGACTAAGGTCGATTAAAACCTCAAGTTCCCCTTAACCCGGACAAATTCCAATTTCTTGGTTTTTCTATGGTTCTTTGGTTCGATTTGGGATTCGAATAGTTCTAGCACAATTTGAGCCATACTAAGGGTGTTTTAGGAACAATGGAGGTCAGGAGGTGGTCTGGTGTGACTTTGGGGTTGAGTGGACAGGCTAGGCTTGGGACGGGGATCTTCGATCGGAGTTTCACGAAGATCAGTGATGATTCAATGGATAAGGGGTAGGGATTCGTGTTGAGGGTGGTATGGAGGTTCAGTAGTGTTAGTTTTATGATCATTGGACCTTAGGCCGCCAGGTTTAAGATGGAGGTAAATGGGGGCGGCACTAGGGTTTCAGGGGAGGGATTTGGGGAAGACGAACGGGTTGGGGGGGGGGCATGAAATGAAAAAAATGGGTTACGGGGTGTTTGGTATATTGGATTTAGTCAAATAATGTAAGCCGTTGGATCACTGAAACCCAACGGCTCAGATCACCCCCTAAGTTAAAACGGGGTCATTTAGGGTGTAACGGGGGTCGGTTGGGAACATGTAATGGGCCGGGTTAAGAAAAATAGGTAAGCGAAATATGTTCTTGGTCGTCGATCAATTTGAGATCAACGGCCCAAATCAGGTGTGACCAAAACGATGTCGTTTGGACGTCTCTAAGGTTGGCGAATTTGGGCTGGGTAGAGACAGTGCTTTGGGCTAAATGTTAAACCAAAAATTTTGGCCCAATTCCGTTCTTTTCCTCACTTTCCTTTCTTTTAATTCCTAAAAATACAAAATCCTACATTGAGCTGTAAAAATAAAAATTAATCCCACAGAATATTAATTAACCCTAAAAAATAATTGAATACACAAGACTAAACATTTAATTAAACAAGACCACACGATGGTATATTTAAATGACCAAAATAAAACAAATGCGTATATATATATTTTTGGATTTTCTTTCTTTTAAATACAAAACATGGTTCGATTAATTCCTAAGTGCACAATTCAATCCTAAATATGCATGCAACATATATTTTTATGTATTTTTTCTTATTAATTTAACCAATAGAACATGCGCATACAAATGCCAACAATTACTAAAAATATCATGGAAGATTCACAAAATTGCACACAATAAAATAAAGATTTTTTTGTTTTGATTTTGCGGGAGTAATTCATGTAGAGGGAAAAAATCACGTGCTCATAAGTGGAAGCGAAGAAGGCAACATAAATGAAGTTTGTGGGAAGCATAGGTGAGGAGGAGAGGCAAGCGTGCATGGAGATATAAGGTAGCTAGGAAAGAAGCTAAACTGTCAGTCACGGAGGCTAAGACTGCGGCTTATGGTCGTATGTACGAGGAACTAGGGGAAACTGACGGGAAAAAGAAGTTATTCCGACTGGACAAGTTGAGAGATAGAAGGCTCGACATTTGGACCAAGTGAGATGCATCAAGGACGAAGATGGTAGATATTGATGGAAGATGCCTAGATAAAGAGGAGATGGCAGACTTACTTCCATAAACTTTTGAATAAAAAGGGGATCGGGATATTGTGCTAGGCGAATTGGAGCATTCCGAGAATCACCATGACTTCAAGCACTGCAAGTGTATAAAGTTTAAGGAGGTTGTGAGGGCTATGCATAAGATGAGTAGGGGCAGAGAAACCGGGCCAAATGAGATTCCGGTTGAACTTTGGAAGTGTGTAGGGAGAGTAGGTTTGGAGTGGTTAAATAGGTTGTTTAATATTATTTTCAAGGCGAAGAGGATGTCGGATGAGTGGAAGTGGAGTACGGTGGTTCAATTGTATAAGAACAAAGGTGATATCCAAAGTTTTACCAGTTATAGGGGTATCAAATTACTGAGTCATACCATGAAAGTATGAGAGATGGTCATTGAAGCGAGTGTGAGGATGACCGTGTCTGTATCCAACAACCTGTTCGGGTTTTTGACGGGTCGTTTTACCACAGAAGCTATACACCTTGTTAGAGGGTTGGTGGAACTATACAAAGAGAGAAAGAAGGATCTGCACATGGTGTTTATTGACCTAGAGAAAACGTCTGACAAGGTTCCTAAAGAAGTTCTCTGGAGATGCTTGGAGACAAAAGATGTGTCGGTTCCATATATTATGGCGATTAGGTACATGTATGACGGGGCTAAGACTCGGGTTAGGACAGTAGAAGGTGACTCTGAGCATTTTTTGGTTGAAATGGGGTTACACCAAGGCTCTACGCTCAATCCGTTCTTATTCGCTCTGGTGATGGATGTATTAACAAACCATATTCAAGGGGAAGTGCCATGGTGCATGCTATTTGCTGATGACATAGTTCTGATTGATGAGTCACGAGCCAGTATTAATGAGAGACTAGAAGTTTGGAAACATAATCTTAAGTATAAATGTTTCAAGCTGAGCAAAACAAGCTGATCACGTCGTCTAAGCATGCTTGTAAGGACAACCCCCATTGTGGTGAAACTGACCCCCAAAGGAACACCACTAAAACCACGTGAACCACGAGACCTCTTGTCCTCTCTCTCAGCCCGCTCCTGGTTGAGGACCATCTCTATCTGCCGAGCAATGTAAACAACCTACTCAAAAGTGGCACCACATAACCTCTTTCTGGTCATAAACTGCAGTTGAAAAATGAGGCCATCAATGAACCTCTTGATCCTGTCCCTATCGGTAGGAACCAACCAAACTGCATAAGGGGCCAACTCATAAAACCTTATCTCGTACCGCGTCAAAGACATATCATCCTGACATAACTGCTCAAACTATTTGTGCATCTCTTCTCTACGAGACTATGGAAAAAACTTCTCCAAGAAGATAACAGAGAACTCCTGCCATGTAAGTGGTGTTGTGCCGACCGTCCTACGCCTCTCATAAGCCTCCCATCATCTGAACGCAGCCCTAGAGAACTAAAAAGTAGTGAATGAGACCCCACTGGCTTCCAAAATACCTGTTTCACGAAGAATCTTGACACTTGTCCAAGAAGCCATGTGCATCCTCTGCCTTTTGTACCACTGAAAGATGGAGGTTGGAGTTTCCCAAACGTCTCCAATCTCCTCTGCTCATCATCAGACATAAGACAAACTACATGGGCCTGAGCAGCTGCAACCAGCTAGGCTAGTAGTGCCCCCGATGTCTGGAGTCCCTGTATCACCTACACTAGTGTGTGGATGGTGTCACACCTCTTTTTTCACCACACAACCCTATTACAAGGTTGAGTTAGAAGAGTTTTTGTGACGAAAGTGACGTTTGAAAAGGGATTATTTATTATTTAGAGCCGCCACTTGGAATTGATTTTTGGTGTTCAAGTCATCTTTTATTTGAATCCATTTTCGAAAGAAATGTTGACTCTTAATTATGGTCTACGAAACAAAAGACTAAGTAAGGAATTCTGTTGATCGAGAGAAAGGTGTAAGGCACCCCTCGAATCCCGTGGTTCTAGCACGGTCATTTTTATTGACTAATATAAGGCTTAAATCAATTTTTAGCTATTCTTGTTTTTATTGATTATGACTTATTTATTATTGCTTAATTAATTACGTTCACCTAGGTACGATACAAACATAAGGTATTTTTCTTTGAAGTTGGACGTTAAACCAAGATACGGAAATGTACACATGGTTAAAACATAATTATTTTTATATTTAAAGGTATCGAGGAGCAAGAATGCGCACATGATCATTTTATTATTTAAGCATATCAATCCAAGGTTCTGGTATGAATACATGATTTAATATTTAAAGTGTGTCTAAAACGTTTTCTAGTCGATTTATTATTTAAGCATATCAATTCAATGTTCTGGTATGAACACATGAGCTAATAATTAAGTCGAATATAGCAGTTAAGCGACCGTGCTAGAACCACAAAATTTGGGAAGGCGTAACACCTTCTCCCGGGTTAACAGAATTCCTTACCCAAATTTCTGGTTCACAGACTGTTACACAGAGTCAATATTTTCCTCGATTCGGGATTCAACCTGTGACTTGGGCCACCATAAATCTCCCAAGTGGTGACTCTGAATTTTTAAACAATAAATCTCGTTTTGATTGTCCTTTAATTGGAATAACTCCCTTTATTATACCTTTTCAGGTGTGTAGTAGAAAAAGGAGGTGTGACAAGGTGTAGAGCACAAAAGGAACAGAAAATGAGGGAACGAGGCTACAACTCTTAAAATGACCGGTTGGGTCGTTACGACACATTATGTTTATTTTGATATACATGACAATGCATACTTTTGGATTTTAATGTATTATTTGTGATCATTGGATCAATATAGTTTGACTCTAAATGATATATTAAGTTTATTCATAAAGTTGTTATGTTTATCTCTCATAAAAGATTTTCTGATTTTAATATACGGGCTACGTGGGAGAATGTTAGAAATTTATCATCCCTTCTAGATATTTTTAGTGTTGCCCATATATTAGCTAATAAATTATTTACCTTATCTTCCAAATACATAATATATCATATAATATTATGTAGTTATTCATATATAGTTGTTTCTTTGATGGAAGAAAATTATTAATTATGACTCCCTAGGATAGTTGTATTTTATGAAAAAAGTCCCTACGGCTAAAGTATTTGCCTAAGAGTCCCTAGTCTACATATAAATACGCATGTGACTCCATCATTCTGGAGTACTACGATAGGCACAGTGTAGAAGTCTCCCTAGATTTTTGATAATGTTTCAAAGGTGATTCCACGCTTGAACAACATGGCTAAAGGTACATTCCTATTAATATTCCGTTGTGCAGGCTCTCTATTCATTCGAATTTCAAGAATTTTACCCCGCTCAAACATTTGACCCCCCTACAATTAGATTGTGTGATCCAGACAAAAGCTCAAAACAGAACGAAGAAGATCAAATATTTTACTTGTATTTAGTAGAAGAACTCCGATCAAATTCTCGATCTCTTAATTACACAGATTTACATAGTGCAATACTTGTTACATTCAAATTTACAATCTTCATCTCTGAAAATCAAGTAATAATTAATAATAAAAATCGTGAGGTCGTCTGTTATCTAGCCCATCTTTCTGATTCTTGTGCCAGTCACTTCTTTTTGCAATGCGCTAGGAAAAATTGCTTCACGTAGCCCCTGTGCAAGATTTTGTTATTTCTATAAACTTGTCGTTCTCTTCTCAAACGAAAATTCTCTTGATCTAGAAATGGTGATCTCATGTTGGTCGCGATCCTCTTGTGGCAGGGGAACCACTTGTGACGAGCTAGGCCCAATAACTTCTGGCGAGTCATGTTCCAAGTGAGCAAGTTGAATCTGGTGCATGTAGAACGACGATGAGCCATCACCCTCCTGGTAAAACCGAGAGGGTGATGGGGAGCCGCCCTCGTTGTCCCAGTGATCAACATGATCAAAGTTTGATCTACGGGGCGAGTTCTGTAGGCTGCCCATATCGCTCCTGTAATGACTGCGCAACAAATGGACGGGTGACATGCCATGAGAGGGTGTTCCTGGCCTGCTTGACACTGGTGTCACTGTATTTGAATGCTTGCTTTGATCCTTAATGTGTTTCTTTGCTGTGTGGTGCCAGTTCTTCAATGCTGTTGCTACCTTCTCGTTGAATATGGTTGGTTTCATGTTTGAACCCATCTGTATTCACAATCAGTTACTTCAATATATATACACACAGACCGTGTGAAAACTATTTTCATAATCAGTTACTTAAAATGATTACATGTAAATCTGTTGATGAGCACTAATTGTTAACATAGAATAATTGAGCCGGTCAAAACTAATAGTAAAAGATAATATTCAAGATTTATATTACAAGAATTCTGAAATTATATTCAGTTTATTACCTGTGTCACGAGGGCATAAAGAGGAAGGGTGACATAACTGCAGAGAATCTGAATGAGAACCCTGCTCATAATATCATTGAAAATGTTATGAAATGAAGCAGAGAAAACAAAAATAAGTATTAACCTAAATAGTCTTCCACTCAATAGCTTAAAATGTAAATAATTAATTAGCAATGATAGAATATGTATATAATTTAAGTAAAAGTCCTCACCCCATAGATATTCTGATGACGATATCCTCAGTATGGTCGTGATAACAAGATTTCAGCCCGAACTCATACTGCCATTACCCAAAAGAAAAGAAAGATTCGGTTATTAGTTTTTTTTTTGCTTCTCACTTTTTAAATTACATTGTTTCTTTTGCAATAATTTGGTTGAAAAAAGTTTAGCAATAGTGGAAATAGGAAAAAAGTTGGTCCATAGTGCTTACCCAAGTCCAAGCAAAGAAGGCCAATTGAAAAGCATTCTGCATTCATTCAACAAGAAGTAAATAAAATTCATTAAGATAAGTCATAAGAGAGCTAAATTAATAAGTATTTGACTTATAGTTACCATTCACAGCGTAAAGAATATTTACATTATTAGGTCATTTTAAAGGTAATCATTCATCACCGATGAAAATATTAACATGATATATAAAGCAACCAACCTTATATAAAAGGTGAATTTAAACAAATGTGTAAAATTTACTTACATTGTCAATGAATATAACATAATCTGACTGATGGTTAAATTTAAGTTATATCAATGATATGTAAATAATTTTTATATTATTTGTACCCCATGATTTACTATTTCATTTAATATATTGCCTGTTTTATTTTTTAGGTAATTAGTTCCATTTTGAATAGTTATAGATAATTATTTTATAGGTGAACTGATAATATAAAACTTCTAATACATTGTTATCATAAAGAAGTTGAACTATTGATTTTAAAAAAAGAAAAAAAAAAAAAATGGGTTACCTGAAAGAGGACAAAATTAATGAGATAAAGAATGAGACGAGGACGATTGAACCAAAAAAGGTGATCCCCAGGCTGAACGACAGGGACTCCTTTCACTACTTCTCCTCTTTCATGAATCCTTAGTCCCATCTTTGTTATTATCACTTGTAGCTTGGTCCCTACTAATAATATGACCTGCATTTTATTTGTCACCCTTTCAATTTCCATCATATAGTTATAAATAAATCAAACATTTTTGGTATGAGACCAAAGAAAACTTTGAAAAAAAATAAATGTGAATTTTTTTGAAAACTAGGGGTGTACATAGTTCGGGCTGGTTCGGATTTTTCAATTACCATACCAAACCAATAGTATCGGATTTTTAAATCTATAAACCAAACCAAACCAACGAAATCGGGTTTTTCAATCTCGTGTTTTATCGGGTTTTTCGGGTTTTCGATTTTTTTCTTTTCCCGATAAGTCTTCATAGCACAAATAGATAACTTGTGCTCCACATACTTCTCTAATCCTATAAGAATACAACTATACAATATATTTTTCAAGAAAATAATACAATAATATGAACTGCGTCATAACATTGTACTAAAATATTCAATAACAAAAATACTAAAATCCATAAAGAAAATATTACTAAGTAACAAGTCATAATAAATATTAACATAATCTAAAGGTACTAAATAAGTCATGCATACATAAATACAATTATAAGTATATTAATTACACAACTAAGCACTAAAGAAAACAAAAACTAAGTTATGCATTTCAATATAAACAACGCAAAACTAAAAAATAGATATCAACACTATTGTCATTTCTAGTGTTAAATTGAATTTTCTTTGTTAGCATTAGTATTGATGTGAAGTTTATTTAAATCACTACCTTTATGAACTATAAAATTTATTGGACCATTCAAAAATATTAATTCCAAACTTGAAACAATATGTTTAAAGATAAAGTTGTGAAAAGGTTTAAGGAATATTTATGAATTGTATTAAAAATAATATTTATATGTATAAAATATTTGTAAAAATTGAATAAATATAATATCGGGTTGGATTGGTTTCGGTTTGACTTTTTTAGTTAAAACCAAACCAAACCAATTATGACTGGGTTATTTTTTCCAATACCAAACCAAGTCAAACCAACCCATGATCGGGTTTTTTTTTCCGGTTTGACTCGGATTATCGGTTTGGTGCGTTTTATCGATTTTCTTTGTACATCCCTATTGAAAACAGATAGATGATGTGAAAAATGAAAATGAAACATCCACACAAAGTAAATTGAAAGATATATATATATATATGTACTTGGAAACTAAGACTTACAATTAAGGGGATGAATGGTAGCCAAAGATAAGAGTACCAGCCTGTCCACAAATAGTAATGCCATGTATTAGTCAAACCTAATCGCAATTATAAGCAATGATTAACGTAGCTTGATAATTAAAGTAATCGTTTCTACACCTAGATAATCAATTGCAATACATCATTACACCTATTTATAAACCTATCAATATTTTTGATATAGTCATGGATCTCGAAGATTATATATACATACCCTCATCCCTAAATTCAATTGCTCTATCATAAAGAGAAAAAATAGGGAAGAATGTTTTATTGATCAATCGCCTGAACCCTTTCTTTCTTTGACAGGAGGGGTGACACAATCACTAATATATATTTTAACGGTGTATGATAATTTAAGATATCAACTGCTAGCGAACATAATAATTTTTATTTTTTATTGACAGCTACATATGTCATGTTTTGCTGGACTATTACTTTTTTTTTCTTGCAAACTATTGAGATTACAAAGTTCTTGCAAACAAGAAGGGGAAAAAATAGGCGATTCGAATGACTATTCGATCAGCTAAAAGATAACTATTGAGATTACTAAGTTGAAAAATAAAATAATTTACCTACTATAACATATGAATTAAAATTTATTTATATATCAATAACGTGAGCATCCTTTCCATTATCGATGTATATATATTAAAAATATATGTGAAGTAGTTTACCATGAGTATTGAAGAGTAGGAACAGCACAGCGAGAAACCATATTGGAGGACTGAGAAAAGTATATATAAAAAATAAAAGTAAGCTCAAAAAATTGGCATAACATAGCTAATAACCTAAATAATTTAAAAGATTGGCATAAATTGAAAGCTAAAATAACCTGATCCCTACGACCACTTTGAAATCTTCTTCGAGTGATCGTTTGATGTACTTCCGGAAATCGAATTTGTGGTGGCTCTGAGGTGCTAAATGCGCCTGATTATATTATAACAAATTATTAAAATTAAGATAATTAAAAATATATATATATATATATATATATATATATATATATATATATATATATATATATATATATATATATATATATATATATATATATATATATATATATATATATATATATATATATATATATATATATATATATATATATATATATATATATATATATATATATATATATATATATATATATATATATATATATATATATATATATATATATATATATATATATATATATATATATATATATATATATATATATATATATATATATATATATATATATATCTGAGGCGTATAGCCCGATCCATATGGGTACCCGCACTCACTGTGGAGGTGCATTTAGATGCGTGAAACTAAAAACAAATGAAGATGAAATTACCGTGATAAATCCATGCCTTAGGGTTAAGTAATCAACTTTTGGGACAGATCTTACGAATTGTCTGAAGAAACAAATCTGAAAAAAAAGGCCAAGCAATAATTAAGAAACATGAATATCCAGCTTATTATTAGAATCCAATAAACTATACTATATCTATTTAAAAATATAGAATCCATTAACTCAAATTCTGGATTGTCTGGAGACGGCCAAGTCACCTAAGTCTGACTAAATTTTTATAAATTTTGAGAGCAAATGTAATACGTGTATACAGTGCATTACGTGTGAACATCAACCAAAAGTATCAATTATCATATACCAAAAAAAATCGGAAACGACTAGTTAATTAAAGAAATTTCAACCAAAAGATAAAAAGTTACAGGAAACATAGTTTTACGAGGTATATTTTTCATTTATTTGAAGTCAAATTCAAACTAAGTTGCTTCTTGAAATAGACAGTATAATTGAAAAATATAGCAATTATTCATTGAATAATCCTATGCTATCTAATATAACTACCGTCTAATGTTCTCTCTTTCCATCTTTGTAAGTTTCTTAAACAATTAAACACATAAAGTTTAGGGGAAGCGTCTATGTATTTATCATTCAATAATTCTTGACCTTTCAATTAACATCAATGAACAAGACCTCTATCATTAAATATTTATGAAAAAAGGATCTAGGATTGCTCATACAGATGTTTAAAAAAATATTTTTTTTAAAACTGAATTGCTGCCAACCCAATCATTTAAATTAAAACAATCAGCAAATTATAATATATACGTGTATTTCCCCAAAAGGATAACTAATTATACTCTAATATTGTAAAGAATATTTCATTATCGTTACTCACTTGATTTGTTAACCGTTGTTATCTTTTTAGGCATGAAACTTTTTTTATCCATTGTTAACGAATAATTAAGAAGTTAAACTTTAAAAAAACCAAAAGGAGAAAAAGAAAAAGTAATGGAGATTAAAATATGCTTACAATCCAAAGTAGGACAGGATTTTTGGTCCAAAAACTCAAGTGCCTTCTCCCAAATGATGTCTCTCGTGTAAATCGAAACCTCTCAGGATCTGTCATTCATGTAAGATAATGTCAATGTCAGATTTAGGAATGGCAGTGGGCGAGGCAGATGGGGGCAAGGCGGGTTTTGTTTGATGTGGGGCGATAAAGGTTAAAACAGTTATTAAAATTTTTAAAGTGGGGCGGGGCAACTTTGAATTTTAGCTTTTTTTAAAACAAAGCAATCATTTCAACTAAAATTTCATATTCTTTTTCATGAACTCGAATACTATTTTGATTTATAATTAATCAATTTGTATAAGTCTCATAAAAATAATATTCTTTCCGATCCAAAATAAGTGGTTTTTTGGTCTTTTTTTTGTAGTCTAAAATAAATGATTTTTTCGGATTTCAAGAATCACTTAATGATGTTTTTCCTACATTATTCTTGGAGTAAATAATATTGGAATATGTGTTAGGAGTATTTATATGAGATAGTAAAATTAAAATGGTCAATTCTATTTCTAATTAATGCTAAAAAGTGACTTTCTTAATATGTGTGAAAACATTCAAAAAAACACTTATTTTGAACCGGAGGAAGTATTAAATAAGTCAAGATATTGTATTAATAGTAGAAAAATGATGATAACCCATTACTTTACTTTGACTTTAATGTTGCTACCCTAGACTAGCAATGAAGACCACAGACGTGCTCAAAAATCCAACTTTCACTAGAAAGAAAGAGAGGAAAATATAATATAAAAAGAAACGTTCTAGATTACCTTCGTTAAATGATTCTAGCTTACAGTTTGGAATTGATTATACAATAAAAATCATTTAATC
Organism: Nicotiana noctiflora; assembly: GCA_032618575.1. NCBI lineage: Eukaryota > Viridiplantae > Streptophyta > Magnoliopsida > Solanales > Solanaceae > Nicotiana > Nicotiana noctiflora. The sequence goes on along the minus strand of JASVEL010001554.1, from coordinate 82,112 downwards.
GTAATCGAGAAAAAATCTTAATATAAGGAAAATTATAACTTGTTGAACAGACTATATATTTATTTATTTTGTATGTATGAGAACATTATATTGGTAAAGGGAAAAAAAATTCCAAACTTGCTTCTAATACCAAATTTAATCCTAGGATTTTGACTGTACACAAAAGCTTTGCTCATTTTCCCCATAGGTAAAAATAATCATAATTCATAGTCTCATGGATATAATATCTTATGGAAATGATACTGTGTTAAATATAAAATAACGGGTTAAAAATTGAAAAAATTAATATATAGGGCGGGGCGGGGTTGGGTGGGTTGAAATTTTTGTGGGTTTTGCTAAATTTACCCGCGCACCCGCCTCGCCCCATTGCATTCCGAATCAGACTTAACTTTTTCTAGAATCTTTTAATTTTCTAAATGTACGTGAAAAAGACCTAAAATATTTTCTATGCACATATGAATGTTAAAGAGAATTTGAGTTTTCTTTTACCGTGAGTAAATTGGTATTCAGCTGTTTTAGTTTCGTTTTCCCATGACTTCCAACTTCTCATCTGAAAATTAAACAAATTTAGTAGGGAAAAGAATAAATAAGCCAAACGAATTTGAGAGAGACATTTCTTAAGGCTTACGACATTAAAAAATTACAACAGTAGCAACAACAAAAAAACGTCGGGTTATAGGGAGGGTAAAGTGTACGTAGATATTGTCCTTACCTAATGAAGATTAAAAGACTATTTTCGAAAGACCCTCGGCTCAAAAGAAATAAAAATAAAGATACACATACAAAATATGTGTAAGACTAGTACTAATACTACTTGAATGCCTAGATGTAACTCTAGATTGCTTGTCAATCTAATTTACGTGTCCACAATCTTATCTTCGATCCTCACACTCTCCTATTAGTAGATAAAAAAAATTATAAATAATAAAGTACCTTAGCATTTCCCAAAGCCAAAGTGAGAATACAATAGAGAACGTGAAAAACAGCCAGCACAAAGATGAAAATGTGTAGTTGATGAATCCCATCGGCAGACACAAATGGTACTTTTCCCTGGAAAAGAAAATAAAGTAGAAAGAATTTATGTTCTGTTCAAGTAAACAAGTTGTGCATCTTTTTACCAGTAACTTTTTTATTTACTATAAATATTACTCCCTCCGGTCCAAAATAAGTGATTTTTTGGCCTTTTCTTGTGATCTAAAATAAGTGATTTTTTCGGATTTCAATAATGACTTAATGATGTTTTTGCTACATTGTCCTTGGAGTAAATAGTGTTGGAATATGTGTTAAGAGTGTTTATGTGAGATAGTAAAGTTAAAGTGGTCAATTCTATCGCTAATTAATGCTAAAATGTGACTTTCTTAATATGTGTGAAAACATAAAAAAAAATCACTTATTTTGGACCGGAGGAACTAATTAATAATCAGAAAAGAATAATAAGTTACTTATTAAATACATATAACAAGTTAAGCTATATTGATAGTATAATCTCTTTTTCATTCTACCAGTGAACATAATTTAAAATTTTAAAAGAAAATTATCTCGGGAGAAATTTTCTTATAAAAAAAAAAAAGAAGAGATTTTCATTTATTTTTTGTACGAATGATTGAATATGCTTAATCATTCAAGATTTTTCTTATAGTATGTTTTAAATTGATCAAAGTTGGTAACTAGAATGAAAAAACAAAAAGGAAATTGAACAACAAAAGTCATGCCTTGGCTGCGCATTTGTCCTCTCCACCACCAGCCAAAATTCGCCGAACGCCGCCGCCGGCAGCCACCATTAGAAGTCGACGGCGGTGCTGCTCAGATGAGTCTTCTGAATTAATGTCTTCACCATTCATTATGTCTTCTTCTTTCTGTTTTCTACATGGATGCCATGAATTTCCAATTTTCTCAGATACACATATGTTGGAAATTGGACTTTGTCCTACTGTTAGCAGCAATGATATGAATCCGAGCAGCATTAGCTCTTCAAAAAAAAAAAAAAAAAAAAGGGAATTAAGGTTAATTAACTTGAAAATTAGCATAAAATGGATATAGTCGTAAATATAGAGCTAGATATGCAATTCAGAAACCACGGTGTTTGAATTTTGAATCTGGCACTGATCATAGTTACTACAAAATAGGCTAAAATTTAAAGGAAAGAACCTGCTTTGATCTTTTCAAGTGCTTCAAACAAGGCTCTTTTATTTTTAGACTTGAACCACTGCAATAAAAAAGAAATAAAATGAGTGAACAAGTGTAAAAATTTATGACATTTTATTCTGAAATATTAAATTATACCTTTCCAATTAGATGGATGATGTGTTCTATGACAATAGAAATTGCAACTAACACAAAACAAACTGCGGCAACTGCCCACGTCGGTGTTTGCTCCAACGATCTTCCACCTCCACCACCAGCCATCTTTTCTGTTTCGCCGTCGTTTTAAAAAATAACCTCAAACCAACAAAAAATATGAGATAGTTTGTCGAAATTAATAATCGAACACAATAAATGCTGCAGGCAATTTATTGCAGTGAAATAAGAAAGAATAATAGGAATGAGTTTACGAGGCAATAATGGATCAATCAATTAGTGAATTTTTATATAAGTGGTCTCGAAAAGAAGAGGTAGCAGGCAGAGGAATAACAAAATGAGGTGGATGGCTTTGACCTCATTGCCGCGTGACAGAAACAAAGAAGGAAAGGATGAATAGTTATATTGACTTTTATTTTTATTTTTTTGTTTTTTTTAAGCGGCCCATATATGCATTGGGGTCTCATTAAATATAAATTCAAGCCAAAAAAATCTCATATTGGGAATAAAGTATTCCCTCATAAATATCAGTTCACATTTAAATCTTAATTACGAAATCATTAAATTAAAATAAATGAGTACTTAACTTTTCAGCTCAATATTGGTGGGTTATATTGACTTTATCAAACTATACGATTTTCATCAGACTATTCTAATGTCCAACCATGATTTTAGTTCATTCACGTTATTATATAATTAGGCTAGATAAGTACTGATCGATATAATTATTTAGTTATCATGCATATGCAGATTTCTTTAATTTGACTCTCTCTAATAAGTAACGTGATTTGATGAAAGAGGAAACATATTTATATGATGAGTTAATTGTGGACTATGGTAATGTATGTAATTGTTTAAGAGTTAACTTACATGTATTGACGGTGTAAAAATATTTAATATTATTCTTATATTTCCTCGCTTTAACTTATGTAAACATATATTTTTTTAGTCCATACAAAAAAGAATGATCTCGTTCCATATTTGAAAATAATTTACTTTTATGCAATAATTAATAGTCACATAAAATATATATGCTTCATTTTATACCACAAAGTTCAAAAGTCTTCTCTTTGTTCTTAAACTCCATGTCAAGTCAAATATGTTCGCATAAATTAAAACAGTTGGAATAGTTTCTTTGGTACATTGAGAAAGACTAGCCCCTGTTTGGCCATAAATATTGCTAAAGTTTTTTCCAAAATAACTTTGGCAAAATATATTTGTTTATATATTTTATCCATTTTTTGGCAGATTTTGAAAATAAAATTCGAAATCCCAAACTAGCTCTAGACCTGCTTTTTGCCCGAAATATCACTGTTGAATATTTTTTAACGATTTCAAAAATTATCCCAAGCTATTGTATTTTATAAAAAAAAAACCCACCATCTATTGTGGCCCAATTAACCACCAATTAATTACTATCATTTTCTTTTGGACAGATGGATCAATTTAACGAATTATAGTGATTAGTAATTGTGTTATTAGCAGTTGATATTAAAATATTAAGTTATGATTTTAGGATAGTGTATTATGTGGATTCATTATAAAAATGATAATTTTGTGCCAAACTTATTTATGTTCAGGACTATGGTTTGTGATAATGATAATGAATAGCGTCAATGAAGGTTCTGCGTATACAAGATTATCAAGTTTGTTTGTTTGGTATTATTGGGTATTTTTTGTAATTTTTAGCACTCATGACTATAAGTCACATTTCATGTTTTTTTTTTTCAAAAAAATAAGTAAAATATGTTTAGAAAAACACCTTCAAACTAAACTTTACTCAAATCAAATATTTTAAAATAACTTTAAAAATTTATGACCAAACGCTATCGAAAGCAAAACATGGTTATCAGACTTTTCCCAAAATAGAATGCGCTTTTACTTTTGTAGCCAAGTCGAGATATTTAAGTATGATGATATTTGCTTTTGTAGCAAGTCGAGATATTTAAGTATGATGATACTTACTTCTAATCACATTTGTCCAAAGGGTACTAGCATCGTTGGTCAGCCGAATTCATTTTGCTACGTTTCAAGATTTGCTTCTTTACACTTCCGTATAGCCAAACCACCATTCCTTTTGCCCTGATAAATACTATCCCAATTAGAAGGTGTACTCTCCTCTTCTTCTCTGTGTCATGCCAAGAAATTCCTGTTAATTCTACCTGTCCTTGAACTCATGGTAATGTATTATTTGCTTTGTTTCAATTATGATGACTAACATTCTTTAGTAGTCCATTCAAAAAAGAATGACACATTTATCTAATTAGAAATAAAGTCTTCATATGACTTATTTTACTATTATTAAGAAGCTTTTATAACCACACAAGTGTCACGGCCTCACAAAGCTTTTACCCTTTAAGCTTTTAAGACAACAAGTTTCAACAATCTTCTTTTCTTTTCTTAAGCTCCGTGGCGAGTCAAACTACCTCATCTAAATTGAAACGGGGAGAGTAATAACTATTGCAAATGTTGGTAAGGCATTAATCACATAATTAGTAAGAATGAATGTATTTGCTAAACGAATCGAGTAACAACCCCTATCGAAACTAACACCAGAGTTAATTCCGATGAGGTTCAAGATGGCGTAAATACCCAAGTATGATGGGACTTCGGACCCGTAGGAGCATATCACAACTTATACCACAACATTAAAAGGGAAAGACTTGGCTTAACGTGAGATCGAACAGGTTCTACTGAAAAAAATTGGAGAAACCCTTACAGAGGGGGCCCTAATATGGTATTCTCTCTTACCCGAATATTCAATTGACTCTTTTGAGATGCTTGAATATTCCTTCATAAAGTCCCATACCGAAGCTAGAAAGGTCCAAGCCAGAAAGGCGGATAAACAAATCACTCAACGCGAGTCCAAATTATTCGGGAGTTCGTGATTAGGTTCTAGAAAGAAAGAATGCTACTACCGGCTGACCGGGTGAGTGGACAAGAAGAGGCGTTCACAGAGGGTTTGAATCCTATGAGCTCCGATGCCTCCATAAAGTTGAAGTAAAGTCTGCTTGAATTCCAAAGGACTACATGGGCGAATGTTTCCCCTATTTTGGCTGAAGATTTTGAAGTTTTGATTATGACTTGGCATGTTTTGTGTTTGTCCGACTCTTCGACAGGTCAAATAAGAACCTCGTTTATGAGACGATATGTGACGATAATTGAGTACCTCGGGAGGTTCTCTTGAAGGCTAATTTTTTGAAGTTTTTTCTCAGAAGGCTGATTGTCTAGAAGCCTTTTTATTGTTTGGAGCTGATATGATCGAAGCTCCTTTGTTTATGCCAAGGATAGCCTGATTAACCAGTTCTTTTCAAAGTATTTTTGAAGTATTTGAAGGCCTTTAATTTTATGGCAGTGGTCATACGTCTCCGAGTGGCGTTAATTTGGTCGGAGCCTTTTGATATGATTGTAGTCTTTAGGTTCGATCGTAGCCTTTAGTCCCTGACTGAGATGACCTCGGCGTCTATATCGATGGTATGCCTTTTAATGGGTCTTATAAGTTTGGATATATAGCCATGGCCTTAATATTGGGGTTATGCCTTTTTAAGGTCTTATAAGTTTTGGCATGCCTCATTATCACAAATTTGATGTTGCCTCATGAGGACTTGCGATCTCAAAGTTGCTTGGTTGAGATCTTATGAATTCGAGTTTTTGATGGCTCGATGAGCTGACTATCGATGACATTTCCCGAGTGTTCGAGACTTTTTGGCCCTTGAGCCATCTTATGAGAAAGTAGTGAACTTTTTTTAGGCAAAGTGTTTTGATAAGAAAATAGGCTTCCTCAATTACTTAATATATGCGTACATGTTTTTTGCCTTTAGATTCTCGATTATTCTACATGGACAAGGTTCATTTGACCGTTTGGCCCAATAAAACGTTCTCCTATCGATGTCCTATTAGGCATAGTTCGATTTCTTCCGAGAGGTGACCTTCCGGAGTGATGCCCCTAGTATTTGAGGTTGATCGAAGAGAATCCTTGAATATTTGATGAGTTCTCCTTAGGTAGCATATGGATGTTGCCTCCTTAAAAACCTTGCTGGCAAAATCCGTTTGGGATAAAACCCGATCTACGGGAAAAAAGCACAATGCATGCTTTAAAACCCAAGGTCTTCAAGTTGGCGGTGCTTTGATTCCTCTCAATCGAACACCTGCAATAATTTAGTACAAAACATAAATGAAAAGGGAGAGGGTTGTACCTTAGCAATGATAGCGTTCAAGCCTTGATACGTTTCAATTGCTTGCTCCGGGGACGCGACACGATCCTTTATTCACTCATTCGGATATATCTGAGAGTCGATTGTGGTTGCTACTTGGCTGTTTGCTTGTCTTTAGGCTTCTTCGATGTAGATGGCGTCGATGCTGGTGCCATGTCATGACCCACAAACATCTATGTTGCTGCATGCTGCTCCCCGTACATTGCTTTTACTCCATCTTTTGTTGGAAATTTTATCATTGGGTGAAGGTTTGATAGCATTCCCGTCATACTGTGTATCCACAGCCTTCCAACTAAGGCATTGTATCTCATGTCACCTTCGATGACATGAAACTTGGTATCTTGGGTTGTACCAACCACGTTGACCATAAGGATGATCTCCCCTTTTGTTTTCTCGCTCGCTATGTTGAATTCATTGAGGACTCGAAAGGTGGGTACGATCTGGTCGAGCAGTCCGAGCGACTTCACCACCCTTAACCTGATTATTTTGGCCGAGCTACCTGGATCCACGAGCACACATTCAATTTTAAATTTATTCAAAAGAAATAAAATCCAGTGCGTCATGATGAGGCTGAGACAAGGTCTCGATGTCCTCTTCGCTGAATGTGAGAGCATCCTATGTTATGTAACTCCGCGCTTTTCCCTGGTGATGAATATTTTTGTCCGCTTGACAATAGGTCCCTGTGGGGCATGGACCTCTCCAATTATCATGTGGGTGACTTGATGTGGTTCTTTTGGTTCGTTCTTCTTGTTCGCCTCTCTTTCCCGAAATTGGTTTTTAGCTTCTTGAAGGTGCCCTTCACTGATCAGTCGGCTAACTCTTCTCAAAGTTGTCTCCAATCCTCTGTGTTGATACCCAATTTTTTTCTATATTTTTAATATATGCATAAATACCTTCATAATAGCACACACATACACACACACCACCACACACACACACACACACACACACACACACACACACATATATATATATATATATATATATATATATATATATATATATATATATATATATATATATATATATATATATATAAAGCATGTACAAGGCTTTTATTATTTTTTCCATAATTTTTTCCTATATTTTTTTTATATGCATAAATACCTTCATAATAGCGCACACACACAACACATACACACATACACACACAAGGATTTTATTATTTTTTCCATAATTTTAAGGGTTAAAATTAATTTAGTTTTTCCCTTTTTTATCCATAAAACACCCTAATAAATATTTTCCACATTATTTTTATGATGATTTACTCAATTAAATTCTATACTTATGCCAAAATATGGCTAATATATTTTTCATGTATTTGTTTAATTACATTTAGTATTTTTTTAAGCTAAATTGCATATAATTGTAATGTTAGCCCTTTTAATGTATAATTATATTTTTTATGTGTAAAGTTGGCCCTTGTATTTTAAAATGATAATTATACTATTTGTTATTTTATTAAATTTAAAATAGGGAAATTGGCTATTTAAATAGTTGCTAGATTTAGCTTTCATTAGATCAACGACCTTCGTTTAATATTTCCTTTTTAATTCTAAACACCCCCCAAATCCTACTCATTTCTAAAACCTCGCCGCCGTTGAGCTCTATCGTCTCCTCTTTTCTCTCTCAACCTAACCCTAGACTCCGTCAATCGCCTTCTTCTCCGATCGTTTCTGTCAACCACCTTTCAACCCCAAGCCTCCAATGGATCTCTCATTGCCTTGATCATCATCTATGAGGCTTTCAAGGGTCCTGGGCCATGCCGATTTGTACCTAGGGTTTCTGTTTCTGTCATTGGTGGCTTCTCTGGTGTAATTTTGGGCAAAATCACACAATATATGTTATGATTTGTGGAACTTTGCAACATGTTCTTCGATTTCTATTTGGGTTTCCTTTGAAACCCTAATTCTCCTTTAAATCCCTTAGATCTGTGTTATTTTTAAGGCTTTAAGTCTATTTTTCCCTGCGCCGAGGGTCGATTGGCAACAACCTCTCTGCCCTCTCGGGTAGAGGTAAGGCCTGTCTACATATTACCCTCCCCAGACCCCACCTTGTGGGAATATACTGGGTTGTTGTTGTAAGTCTATTTCTTCCTATGATTTGTGTTTACCATAAATATGGCAACAACAATTAAATTTGTAAATGGAATTCTAAAAAATATGTGATTTATTCCCGAACTAGTTTGAGAGGCGTGATCAGTGCTAAACATGAAGTAAAATAATAAAGATCGAGCTAGCCAAAATGATAACTAAACCAATAAGGGTGTTCCCGGGCTTAGGAGAAGCCAATAGATACTTCAGGGTCAGGCCTCGAGCCCACATCGGGTCTATCGAAGGTAATCTTATTGAGGGTGATCGGGAATGGGATAATAGATAAGTATATGCGTACAAGGCTTTATACCGTTAATCTAGAGTTAAATGATAAGAAAAAATGAAGAACAATAAAATGCTAGGGCAACTTCGGGGTCGAAGAACACAATTTACTTAGAACGAGAGAGAGAGAGAGAGAGAGAGAGAGAGAGAGAGAGAGAGAGATAGAGAGAGAGAGAGAGATTATTGCTTATTGGAGAAGTAGAGCGACATCAGTCCTTTACAAGGTGGGGTGAGTCCCCCTTATATAAGTGAATGGACTCAATAAAATATGCATATATTATTTACAAGAGTAGAAAGATGGGATGTCATATTGCGTGTCATTTCAATAGGTTACAGATAGACCGGCCCTGTCAGGTGTAGCTATGCACTTCGTAGTCATCTTCTCTTACCCCTGACCTCGAACCCCGCTTCTTTTGATTCGAACTTTGATGAGTACGGAGGTCGAGAACTCGATCAAGGTCTTCCATCCTAAGGGTCTCGAGGGAGGCTTCCCGACTTGTCTTGTTAGCGAAAATCAAGTCTTCTAATTTTTACCGCGTACAGATAGTCTCCACATTTCTCATGAAGAAGTGATGGGAAATAATTTTGACACTCGGCTCCTCGAGCTTTCTTTGGTGATGCTATAATGGCGATTTAGATCGCTTCGTAACCGTTTGTGTGTCTTATAAATCCCTGCTCGACGTCTTGTCATTTCCACTCCTCGGGGCAAAAGTGCTGCCGTCGGTTCATTTTTTCAAAAAGGTAATAATTATACCCGTCGGTAAATCTTGCAAACCATCAAAGACCATGTTGTTTCCCCTTATAAACAAGGGTGTTCTGTGGCATTACATATTTCACCTCAACACTCTCGCTGGTATGTTTTGCTTGTTCCTTCCCATCATCTTCTTTTGTTTTTGATCACCATGATGGGAGATCTCTATCTTAAGTCTGTTTGGGGGAAATCTTATGGGCCGTATCGAGGCCTCCTGATGGGGTCTACCTTTATTGAAAGTAAACGTATATATTGGCCCCTGCTGCTACCGTTAGCCCGAAATGACGATGAGAGGAGAGTTGGTTTCACCTTGGCTTAGATGGTTATTCAGATTATGCACTGCTGCTCAAAAGAGGGCTCAGAATATCCACCGCTGCTCACATTTGTATCTCGGCTTGATGTGGAACTCCGTCCTGAACTAGGAGCTTGTACAGCTTGATGCTTGAAGGAAAGTATTCGAAGCTGCCATATAAGCTAGATGAAGGATTGATTGGCCTATCGTCTCTCTAATGCTATGAGCTTCAGAGAGCTATTGTGTTCTTTCATCCCTTCTTGCTCCCTTTACCTTCTTTTTTGTCTACATCCTTGAAGTTCTACTTTGAGGGGCCGGGGCGAGGCTATCAGAGGCATGTCCTCGTGGGTCTTGTATCTTTTCTTCATGTATCCTTTTTTTTGTCGCATCTGCATTTGGAACCCTTTGTAGGCCTTTGCAGTTTGTATGTGATGTACCTCCGAGACTTTGTAATCGAACGTTGTGACCCTTCGGGGATTTTTGTACTTTGTAAACTTCATAAATGAGAAATGAAATTTGTTGACCTCTGCTTTCAAAGTTGCTCTATTTCCCCACACTTTCATGCCCATCGAGGCTCTTCAAATACATTCCTTTGTTTTGCTGATCGCTGATATTAATCTTGGACGTGAGTGTTTGCTTTGATTTCCCACCAATTGACATAGGCTCTTCTGGTCCACTTTTGGGACAACTTCGGGCCGATCTAATGGTATGGTACTTGTAAAGGTTTCTCTAGTTATTTGGAGATTGCGCGTTGGGTTCCGAGGCTTCTGAGGCACTGCTTTGGATTTTGGTCATCTTCGGGTACCCTAGAGATCTCATTGGTTTGGGCGTAGATGGTACCCTTTGGGAAGTATGATATGGATATCTACTTTTCCTTTGGCGTTTATTTGCTTTCACTACCACTTGTAGGTCGTTGTAGCTCGTTTTGGTCCCCAGCTGATTGGCGAGGCTTTTTCCTGCTCTCTTTTTTGTCATTCATTTAGCTTGATGAGGGACCGACCGGATAGGCTTGAGCTATCAGGGCCAGCTAGTTAATTCGGACTTCCCACATCAAATTTTAGGGCTTTTGGGAACGATACTCCGGATGAAGGTTATCTTTCGACGCCCTGATGGGTCCTATTGATATTGATGTGGAAAACTCTTTGAAAGAGTGCAAGGTTGGCTCCCGTTCGAGAAGTTTGCCTATGTGCGGGGCACTTCCTCGGGGCCTCGTCGAGTTTTGGAGATTGGAGCTTCCGAGGTATGCTCCTCCTAAAAAGGAATCACGATCCCGAGCGCGTACCTTGTGTATGGCATTGGCGCCATGGAGCTCATTATGGTCCCGATTCTTGGCGGGCAGTAGGTTCTAAATGTGAAATGCTGCCCGAAGCATGGAGATAATTCGTGTGAATCCTCGGGCTTGGCTGTCTGTTAGAGTATGTTTCTAGGATCGGGTATTTACCCGAAGATCCGTGTCAAGGCCATTGGCTTCCTGGAGCTTACAGCTGGTAGGTTACTTTGTCGCTGTCTTTTGTATATAAAAGGTGTAGCTTCGGCCTCTTTGTAAGTATTCACTATTTTTGGGCAGTTGTTCTTCCGTCTCGACATAGGGCTCTATATCTTCTAAAGCACGAAAAAAGTCTTCGTTTATTTGATTTATTTTGTTAGTTCTACTTCAGTTATGGTGACCACTTCAGACCCGCTAAGGCAAAAGGCGTGGAATGCCTTTCCCGGTGATAGAGAGTTGAAGGTCTTCGCTCTGGAGATGACGTCCTTGATGGGAGAGGTATATCTGGAGATGGCGAGGCAATATTGTGGGTGGAGTGAGGGGATGACACTGTGGGTGATTTCCCCTTGTGAAGGCATCGCAGACTTTGTGAATGGGTTTTTGAGCGTGTACTTATACTCTTTTGCATTTGGCCCTCTTGATAAGGTCGTTCTCAACTTTTGCTTGGAGTATCGGGTTACCTTGGCGCAAATTCATCCGTTGTTTTGGCAGACGATGTTGATGATGATATTTTTGCAAACAAGGCTGGACATGAGTTCACGCTTGATCATCTCATCAGGCTGTATCAGCCTTTCCACCATCGAGGACTGCTAACCTTGAAGGATCGCTCGCCCACGCCATTCATTGTTGATGATGAAGTAGGTGGAGATCGAGGGTGGGCCAGTTCATTTTTCTGAGTTAAGACGACCGACATCATCCCCGTGGAGTTCCTACCATTCCCTGAAGGGTGGAATTATGCGCGTAAGTGTGGCACCTTGCCGTTCCTTCAGTTTTTGTTTATAGTAGAAATTGGCCAAGTGATCAATATTATTCCTTTTATTGTAGCAATTTCGTGGGCGCCGGACCAAGTTCACGATATGCCTGGCTAGATTCAGAGGCTAGTGACCCATTCCTCTTGCGTTGAACGTAGGTGCCGAGCTATGTCTCGCATCAGGTGGGGAGCGGATCATCAAGGTATGTGCGTATGTAGCTTTTCTTTTATGCCATATGTTCCTAAGGCGGCATTTTTTTATCTCATCTGCGATGGATGCGTTATTTTTGTAGTTATTGGGCGGCTTCTCGAGGCGAGACAGCGCTTCCCTGAAGAGGAGTTAGAGTCATCGGCCTCTGAGCCGAGAGACAGTAGCAGTAAGAGGGTCTGGGACCCATTATGCAAAGGAGCTTTTAATGGTGCTAGTCGGGCTCGTATTTTTAAGGGCCGGTCATTATCCGAGTCGGCTTTCCCCAAGTTACATGTTTCTCAGCGTGTGGCTCCCTCGAAATAGTATGTTGTGCTCGGAGATGGTTTTTCCGGGGTAGCAGGGCTGGTATTATCAGGAGTGTGTTCCGATTTGGGGAAAACATGCCATCTTTATTTTTCAGTGAATTAGCGCATAATTCTCTCATACCAAACGTCTTTCTCCCCTCATTGAATCATTCTTACGCAAGACTATGATAGGCTCAAGTCCGAGTTGCTTCGTCAAAAGGCCAGTTAAGAGAGTTCGGGATGAGGGAGAATCCCTTAGGCTTCTTTGCAAGGAGAAAGAAGTTGAAATACAACATTGGCAATGTGAGGTGTATCGGGACAAGAACTATGAGAGATATTTGGTAGAGCAGGTAACTTCATGCTGTGCGTTCTTTGCTTCCCTTTAATTTTCAAGGCTAATTTTTTCTTGCCGTGTTGGCTCAAAAAAAAGACAGAGGCCGTGGAGAACCTCAAGGGTGAGGTGAACCATACCAGGGCAGCCTACGGGGAACTAATGGGCCAGGTATGAGCTCTAGCTTTGGAGGAGGTGAGTGCTTCAGCCAAGATTCCTCCCTTTGAGGTCCAGCTCAACTTGTCTCGAAGTAACACAAAGGTTCAAGCAGATATGATCGGGAAACTGGAGTCTAAACTCTCGAAGGTCAGCAACAAGATAGTTGACGCCCGGGGGAAAGTGGCGCTGAGTCGAACCAATGTAGATCATGAGATGGCGATTTTCATGAAGGAGGTTGTTGATGCCCAATCCGAGTTGAGGCAAGCCCTTGATCTTGAGAAGAGGATCGAGAAATATGTTCGCTGCCGATCTGGGAGAGAAGTGTTCGAGGATATTGGAGCGAGAGGCTTTATCCTCTCATAGGGATTGGCCCGAGCAAGGGTGGACAAGCGTGATGCTCGATCACTCTTCGTGGGTGTTGAAGAGGACAATCTTGATGGGTTGTAGCCTCTTGGCTCAAAATATAGCTCATACTACTTTTTATCTTGGTCTACGACGTACATAGAGCTTGCTTGTAGATGGAGAATGATTTTGTCGACTGTAATGTAAGGAGAATTTCAAAGCATTATACTTTTTGTACCTTTTTCTGTCATTTCTCTTTATTGTGTATGTTGGTTTGTGGGATCGGTCCCTATGTTGTGCTATGGATCGAACACTGATTGGCCTTCCGGTTTTTCCCATCTTCATGGGCGGAGGGTGGTGACCCTATGTGCTCCTGGACCGAAGTGTTATTATGGGCGTGTGGCCTAGGGATTTGTCGCAACTGTTGATTGATGACATCCAAATCTACTACTAAAAAGTAATAGACACGGCCGCAACAATATAATTTACCCAACTATGAGTCGGGGTCAAATCCCACAGAGAACAATGTGTAGGCGATTAGGCATGTAAGAAAATTATCACTAGTTGCACAATGCCAAACACTAGGAATTTTGGTTGAAAAAGTTTTTATACCTAAATGTAGAAATGTAAACAAACCTAGAAATGGTCTTTGTGTCGTGATTCGAGCTGCAATTGGCCTTTGTCCCTTTCGGAGGTTCCGGTTGGCGATAGAACCTTTTACTTCTCGCCCTTGGACATTTGATGATCTTCTGGGCCCAGTCTCTGAGTTGCATTGCGATTCTAGCCGTAATTGGCCTTTGAATCTTATTTTGAGCTTTCGACCAGTGGTGGTGGCTTTTCTGTTATTTGGTGATCGAGACCTTTTAGTTGAGGCCAGAGGTATTTTTTTTTTTTTGGCGATAGTGGCACTAACTTTATTTGACCATAGAGACCTTTCGATATAGGGCCCGAAGGCTTGCTTAGGTGGCGACAATGGCACTTACGATGTTTGGTCGTAGAGACCTTTTAATAAGAGGCCCATAGGCTTTCCTTAGTTTTACTATTTTGGATCCAGTCTGCGAATTAGGTTACGATTAGAGCTTACTTTAATCCTCAAGTTGTCAATTTTCAATTCGATGGTCGTAGAGATCTTTCGGTGTGAAGCCTGTAGGCTTTGCTTAGTCGACGAAAATGGCACTTACACTATTTGTTGTGAGGCTCGAAGGCTTTTGCAGGCTTTGTTTCCTCTCGTTGAGGTCTTATTGATTATTTTGCCTAAACCGCCGTCGGTACTAAAAGAACCTCGATTTCAAGTTGTAATTGGCAATGTTTTGAGCACCTCAGAAGGTTCATAGCCCACATGTCAAGTAGATTGATGCTTTTTCTATTTTAGAGCTGACATGGTCGGGACTCATTTTTTGCCTATTGAGCGATGCCTGTGTTTTAACTAGTTTTTTCCGAAGTAGATTCAGCGGATTTTTTAGGAACAGTCAGGCATCCCCATGTTGCATTTTTTTTGGGTGTAGCAGCCGTTTCGACCGTAGTCGTGTGCATTTGGATGGGGCCATTTTTTATCCCGAGAAGCAATTTTAGGAATCCACACCGAGGGTATGCCCTTAGGGATGCTTACAAATGCGATGTGTAGCCTAAAGTGCGGGATTTTTTATGTTTGTTGAGGTCTTATAGTTTGTCATGCCTATTCAGGTCTTACAGCTTATCAAGCCTGTTGAGGTCTTATAGTTTATCATTCCTGCTAAGGTCTTATAGTTTAGGGAGAATAGATCTGGTTTTGCCAGAGGCTGACCATTAGGGTCTTACAATTTCAGATTTTTCAGTTTGTGGCGATTGGCGACATTCTTCAGTTATCGAGTTCGCTCGAAGACAACTTCTCGTGAGCTTGGAGCTATTTTCCGGAGGCTGGGTGAGCACGAAATTCTAACCCCGGGGTAGTGCAAAGTTTTTGATTTTCTCATGGTGAGTATTTGAATATATCGGATCATTCTAGGCCTAAATGTCACCATTCATAGTCTTGGGGCTATATCGCCGGTGCTTTGTGAGCTTGGGACCTTGACCCTAGGGTCGCGAGGGTGCCGAATTGACTAAGTCTCCGAGCGTTTTGGGACGTATTTGATGTAGAGTGTTTTTGTTGAGGATAAGCCAAAATATTTTTCTTCGAGGCGTTGAATGCTAGAGAAATACTCTCTATTGCTCGGCAAAAATATAAGTTGTAAAGTGCAAGTTTGTTCTATTTTCGTGAGTCTGGTCTACATGAGTGTGAACCTCGTGATTATCCGATGTGCATGTATAGTTCCATATTAGAAAATATATATAGAGAGAGAGATCGTGGACTTGTTGGGTCCCTTCCCTGGGGATGTGCAGTCCTGCTAATAATTTTGTTGGCAGAACCCTCTTCCTGATTGAAACCGGTTGAGGAAAAATACCGGGCGGCCCCATCATGAACGCTGATCTTCAAATGGGATTCAGAACTACTGAATGACTTGGTTGCCTGCCTGCGTACATTTTAGCAACAAGAAAAGAAAAAGGTAAACGATGAAAGATGCTGCATTTATGAGAGTATGCCCCTCAGTAGTCGTATTCCTCATCCTGCTAGGCCGGGCCAAAGATGCGAGTGTTGTTACCCTCTGAACTCATTTGAGGGTAATGCCGGTTATGGGCATAACGTGAGGAATCTCCTTCTATTTTTTGTAGCTAGATGCTTTGGTTCCGCGTCTATCATGGAGTTTCCCACCCTTGGAGGAGTAGGGCCGGGTCGCACTCCAGGCGATATTGGTCCAGACTATCCTATTTGCTTTGTCCCGACATTGTCGGTACAAGTTTGGTTGATATACCTATAGTCATTAATGTATGTTTTATTTGAAAATGAGGTCGAACGAAAGAAGGGATGACCAATACGTTAATGCAATGCCTAGGTGGAGTCTCGGCGTCCCTTTTTCTTAGGCGAGAGAGTGTCCTCGGGAAGTACTCCCCGATATTGTTCTTTTCTAGTGACGACCACTTACATTCTATGTTCTACAGATCTTAGCAAGGTGTCGTCATCCTTTAACGATTGCGATGATATGCCACAACTTTACCGGCTCTATTTTGTTCCATTTCCCCTTGTCCGTTGAGCTGGATCTCGGTTCGTTTGCTTGGTGATGCTTTGTGGTCACCTATGTTGGATGCATAGTTACTGCTCTCTTCATTCTGTATCTCTGAACATTTCGTGACTCTCTTTGTGGGCCACGGTTTTCTTGGAGGGATTTTGGTCGAATAGGCCCAAGCACCCGGAGTTCCCAGCTTTACTTATGGGGACCACTATGTTTGGAACTACAACATTTAAATCGAACTTTGTCGGGCGAGGTCTCCTTGTAGGTTGCATTTTGTTGAATCTGGTACATTGGGGGGTTCCTCTAAGTTGCTGTCTTCAAGCCACCGCCATGTTATTACGAGATATGTTGTGCCTCTACAAGAAATTAAATAATTAGTGGTGACATTTAGCAGCAACTTTATAAGTTGCTCCAAAATGTATATTATTAGTAGCGACTTTAAAAGTCTCTACAGTTTATTTATATTTAGTAGCGACTATTCGTACGTCGCCTCTAAATTGGCTGGAATTTTCACTCCCGCATAAATTAAAATTTTGGCTCCATATTTATTGTGGCGAGTTTTGTGAAGTCGCCGCTAAATATGTGCTGCAGCAACTGCATCGATCCTATTCCCTTTTAAAATAAAAATATAATAATAATTAGTAAATGAAATACTAAAATCAGTCTAGAGACAAAAGCAGCGAAACTATCATCGCGAACACATCGAGTTGATGTAAAGAGCAGAGAAGCGCCCAAAATCGGTCCTCTATAGCTAGAAATTTGAAATCAAAACCCTAAATCGGTCCTCTCTAGCTAGAAATCTGTCCCGAATCAAAATTCCTCAATAATCTCTCCAAAATCGAAATCCCTCAAATCAGAATTTGAATTCGATTGGGTGTTTATGATACTTGTCAGAAACATCATTTTGAAGCTAAATCTTAAGATTGGAAGCTGGTTTGACGAGTTTTAGTTTGAATTTGTGAGTCGAGTTGTGCAAAGAAGAAGACCATTAGGGTCTTTCGATTCAAAGCTTCTTCAACTTAAAATATTCAAGAACTTGTACACAGTTTCGAAAGTCGGCAAAGGGCAAGATAATATAGAAGTGAAATTTTAACAACTCAGGTATGTTAAAATTCCTAATCTTTTTGTTTTTCTTTGGGGAAAGACATTGCGTTGCTGTAATCAAATATTTTTATTTTTTTAAATTAAAATTAAGAAATTTCAATACGTGCCATTAGGCTTTGATTAAGTTATCTCATTAGTATATTGTTGGACATATCTTTGATAATTCTCAAAAGTGACTATTGAAATGTGATAATGATATAAATCATGTTATTGTTGTTTTGTAGATATGTGACATGGTTGCTGTTGCTCGTATCATAAATGCTGCTCTTGTAATCCCGGAGATTGATAAGCGCTCACTTTGGAAGGACTCTAGGTCTGCAATGATACTTTTATTGTTCATAAGTGTGAAATTGCAAAGGAGTAGTAGCATAGTTTTCATCCTATTATGTTTAATCAGAAGAACTTGAGTCTGTGGATACACTTACTCTTCTGCTCTTGAATTGTAGCAATTTCTCTGATGTGTTTGATGAAGTCCATTTCATTAATTCTTTGGAAAATGATGTAAGGATTGTCAAAAAGCTACCAAAGGAACTTGCATATGCATCTAGAGTTGTTAAGCATTTCAGAAGTTGGTCTGGTGTAGATTACTATGAGAAGGAGATAGCAACCATGTGGGATGGATACCAGGTATATATCTTGCATTTTTTGTCACACAAGGAAAAAACTTTATTATGGCTAATATATCTAAATAAAAAATTTTGTAGGTGATTCGAGCAGCCAAGTTTGACTCAAGGTTGGCAAATAATAACATGCCTCCTGACATTCAGAAGTTGCACTGCCGTGCTTGCTATCAAGCCCTCTGATTTTCTCCCCAAATCGATGTGATGGGAAAGGTGATCATGTTTGTTCATGCTTATTATTGTTTCATTAATATCTCCACTATTATATTATCATAGTCTTTCATGTCATACACTTATTTATTTGCAGTTGTTGGTTGACCGTATGCAATCCTATGGTCCATACATTCCTTTATATTTGCGATATGAGAAAGACATGCTTGCCTTTAGTGGATACACACATGATCTTTCCCATAAGAAGCTGAAGAACTAAGGGCAATCAGGTAGGTTATTATGACACGGAAGCATATGCTTGTAAGAAATGTCTTCTAGAAAGACAGAGTGTACATGACTTAGACTATTTGAATTTTATAGCAAGTTGCTTTTATTTCATTATCGAAAATAGCCCCTCTACTTTCACGAGGTAAGGGTAAGGTCTGCGTACACTCTACTCCTCCCAGACCACACTTTGTGGGATTATACTAAGTATGTTGTTGTTGTTGATTTTATTTTCATTTCCTTCATCATTTATAGGGAAAACATCCCATAGTGGAAAGTGAAAGACATTGACCCTGTAGTATAGAGAGCCAAAGTCTATTGTCCATTAACTCCATGGGAGGTGGGAATGTTCCTTTCTGCTCTTGGGTTCACGTCAAACACCCCGATTTACATTGCTATAAGAGAGATATATGGGGGTGATTCCCATATGTCTGATCTACAGTCTCGCTATCCCTTATTAGTGAACAAGGTATGTTATCTGCAAACTTACCTCAAATAGTTGTCTGATGTTATTCTTATTGCTCTAATCATAATTTCTGAATGTGTACTGCGTATAAGCTTATATTTTTTTGAGATACGGACTTCTATGATTGAAAGCTTTTATGAGCTGCTAGATTAACCTCTATCACTAAGTACCATCAATTAGCTTTATTTTGAACACTTTCTTTATGTCAAATGTGTAAAATCACAAAAAACAACTGTAAATCAGACTACCATTTGACCTTCTGTTACAATATATGCCAGTATGATATCGCCTAAGGCTTTTGTTGACCCTGAACAATAACAAAAAGTAGCTTCAAGAAAAAAGGTTCATCTATTGAACTGGTAGATTGTTCCATTTAAGAGTGGAAACATGAACTTGGCTTTCTCCGAGTAACAAATCATATAGATTTGTATGAGACTTGATGATCATGTCAAACTCTTTGAAGACTGGAAATTACCATTGAGTAAAGAAAGTGAAGATTCTTCTCACCACTTCACCTATCTCATAGTAAAATATATTGTCAGAGCGTTGTTTTTTAGAGCACTTATCTACCGGTCCTTTAAAAATGCAGAACTCACAGAATCCAGTATTACATGATCATTGTCTCAATGAATGGAAAACAATTCAATTTTACCAAGACAGGTTCCTTTAACTCCCATTGTCCCCTTGAAAATGCACTTTTCTTGTACAGAATCCATCTCATTTCCTAATCCGATATGTTCCCGTTCATATCCTCATCTACTACCTGCTTAAAAGAACAATTTGTGTCTTTTGTAAGAAAAGTTGGCATCTTATGAGGAGCTCGAACCGATCAGTAAGAATGCTTCTCAGTTGGCTGCAATAGATTATATTGTGTCCGTTGAGAGTGACATATTCATTCCTTCCTACTCGGGGGAATATGGAAAGAGCAATTGAGGGACATCGTCACTCTCTGGGACACAGGTAAACTATATCTCCTGATAGGCAAGATTTCTTTCCTGAACAATGTTGTATCAATATCTTTTTAACTTTCTCTTTGTACTTGGTCTGCTATTAAGATTTAAACGACCTGCTAATATTTTCATGGAATTCATCAGGAAATCTCTTGTCCGTCTTGTCAACAAAGTTTAGCAAGGTACAATGAAAAAGGGGAAAAAACTATCTGATCGCATTATTGAAATTCACAGAACAAGGTATTGCATAGTAAAATTTGTTATCCTAAGTGATACCTATTTAATCAAATTTTTGGTGACAAGAATGCTCTATTAGTTTTGGAAAATTTTAGTAGTAATAAGATTTCTTAGTAACATTAGTAAGAGTTACCTGCTTGCTATTATTCTTGAATATTGTCCTATTTTTCTCGATGGTCTCCAATTGGATGACCCATATACTGCCTTTGGTTACTGGAACTATGGAGGGCGTTATCATATTACTATGCTTATAGTTGTTAAGTTGCAAATATTGGTATTTTAACAATGAGTTGATATAGTATTGCTTATGTCAAAATGAGTCATCATACTCGAACAAAATTGTTATGTATGCAAATTATTCGACCTTTGGCTTCACTAAGGCGTATAATTCAATCCTAAGCTGGTGTTTGTAACTGTAGTTTCATGGTCCGTGACTGATCTTCTTTAAACTAACTTATAAAATTGTGAACTAACCTGATGTTTGTAAATGCAGTTTCCCTGATCAAATGAAGTCACTTCTTCATATTGTGAACTAGTCTTGTTCACTTTTAGTATGTATGGAACTGGATCTATCCTTGGCATTAGATAAAGTCACTGATTAATAATACAATTTTGTCATTGGTAACACAAAACTTGTAACGACCCGGCCGGCCGTTTTAGAAAATTATGCCCCAATCCCCAATTTAACTGTTCCCCTAAGTTCATTTCTGCTATTATGGTTTGCCGGGAGAGTCGGTTCTGAAATTTGGAGTATTTTGGGACACTTAGTCCCTAAATGAGAGCTTTAAAGTTAGAAAATGGCCCGTAGCCGGAACAGTGTTAAGACGACCTCAGAACGGAAATCCGATAGTTCCATTAGCTCCGTTAGGTGATTTCGGGGTTGGGAGCGCGTTCGGAATGTATTTTGGAGGTCCGTAGCTCAATTAGGCTTGAAATGCCGAAGGTTGAAATTTTGGCGAATCCGAACGATAGGTGAGATTTTGATCCGGGGTCGGAATGGAATTCCGACAATTTCTGTAGCTTCGTTATGTGATTTTGGATATGTCCGCAAATTTTCAGGTCATTCGGACGTCGTTTGGTCGGGTTTTAGATCGAATGTGCAATTCGGAAAGTTTTAAGAAATTTAGGCTCAAATCCGTTGTAAATTGATAATTTTTGTGTTTATGGACGTGTTTGGATGATTGGAACAAGTTTGAATAAGGTTATAGGAAGTGTTGGTGTTTTTGGTTAAGGTCCCGGGGGCCTCGGGTGAGTTTCGGGGTAGTTTCGGACCATTTCTAGGCCATTTTTCACCGCTGGTTTTTGGCTACAGCAGTGCTCTACGCGATCGCGGGGTATTGGTCGCGATCGCGGTGAGTAAAATCTGAGAAAAGAACTAATGAATCGCGATCGCGTAGATGGCTTCGCGATCGCGAAGAAGATATTTCTGTCGCGCAGGCCCTACTTTGGAAGATCATATCTTTTTATCTAAAAGGTATTTTGATGTGACTCAAAAACGAAAGTTGTAGATCATTGTGTCTAGTTTTCAGAAAGATAAAGAAATCTACATTTGGAAATTGGTAGAAAAAGTTATGTACGTTACACTCTATGCTGTCCGAGAAGGATATCTAAAACATATAAATGGATTTGGAAGCTTGTATCGCGAAATGTATAATGTTTCAGGACATGATCAACAAATGCAAGTTATAGCCCTATGTGTCTAGTTTCCAGAACATTAAACCATTCATCATTTGGAGTTGTGTGTACAAAGTTATGACCATTTTCCTGAAGCCTGTACGGAGGAACTGGAATTTGTTCACCGCGATCGCGAGACATTTCCCGCGATCGCGAAGGGTAATTTTTGGGCCAGAATTTGTTCTCCGCGATCGCGAAGCATTTCCCGCGATCGCGGTGAACAAAATACCTGGACAGTAAGTTTTAAAACATTTCATCCGCGAACCAAACCCATTTTTTCACCATTTTTTGTCATTCTTGAGAGCTTTTGGACGAGAATTGAAGGGGTTTTGACAAGAAGTGATTAGAGGTAAGTCCTATGAACTAAATACATGATTTTATTGAAGAATCATCCTTGAAATTTATGAAAACATAGCAAAATTGTAAGAAATTAGGCTTGGAGCAAAAACTTTAAATTTGGGATTTGAAGGGCCATTTGTGGTCCGATTTGGGAGATTTTTATATGGTTAGACTCGTGAGAGTATGAGGGTTCTGAAAACGTAAAAATATTTCAATTCTGAGCCGATGGATTCAGGGGTATTTTGGTCATTTCACCCACTTTCGCGCTGTAGCTGTAATTTATCATTGTAATTAGTTATTTGCGATGTTATTTATACCGTGTAATTGGTTTGACTAGATTCGGGCCACTCGGAGTCGGATATTCGCGGCAAGAGGGTTGTCTCTTAGCGGTTTTGTACCGGAATCGAGGTACGTGGCTTGTCTAACCTCGTGCGGGGGAACCTTTACCCTTAGGATATTATGTGATAGTTTAAATGCCTTGTACGCGAGGTGACGGGCGTGTACATGCGCTGGTTGTTGTAACTCACTTTACTTGAATTGTTCAATTCGTGATATTCCCGTTCTTAATTTATTAAATTGTGACATTTACCTGGTATTCGTTAGGGAAGCATGATTAGGTAGGATTTTTCTGTCTAGTTGCCTAATTGTCCTACCGAACTTCTTGATAATTGTTGGCACTAGTCCTCGGTGAAGTTGTAGTTAAGCATATTATATTTTCCGTGTGCGTTTTCTTTATTTGTTTTGTTGGTGGACTGCGGGTTCAATTCCCGGAGATCCCAGGGCTGTGGGTTGTAAATTTAACATATTATATTCTCTCTGTGTGTTTTCTTTATTTGATGTGTTGGTGGACTGCGGGTTCAATTCCCGGAGATCCTAGGGCTGCGGGTTCGATTCCCGGAGATCCCGAGTTATCGAGATATGGACTGCGGGTTCGATTCCCGGAGATCCTGCGCTATTGATATATTATTGAGATGTGGACTGCGGGTTCGATTCCCGGAGATTTATTGAGATGTGGACTGCGGGTTCGATTCCCGGAGATCTTGAGATTTATTGAGATGTGGACCGCGGGTTCGATTCCCGGAGATCCTGAGATTTATTGAGATGTGGACTGCGGGTTCGATTCCCGGGGATCCTGAGATTCACAGAGACATGGGCTGCGGGTTCGATTCCCGGAGACCCATGGGTACTGTTAATGGGACTGTGGGTTCAATTCCCACAGGTACTGGACTTATTAATTGAGTTTGTTACTTGTTGTTAGTTAATTGTAGACGGTTGCAGTAATCATTTTATTGTTGTTATTTCGGAATTATTATCGTTAAGTTGCTTATTATTGTTATTATCATTTTTGTAACTGTTTTCTCTCAGTAGGGCCCTGACCTTCCTCGTCACTACTCCATCGAGGTTAGGCTTGGCACTTACCGAGTACCGCCGTGGTGTACTCATGCTACTCTTCTGCACACTTTTGTTGTGCAGAATCCAGGTACATCAGATCAGGCACATTACAGGTGATTTAGGAGCACTGTGAGGAGACTTGAGGTATGATCTGCCACGTCCGCGGATCCGGAGAGTCCCCTTCTATTCTCATTAGTGATATCAGTTATTTCCCTTGGTTCCGTTGTATAGACATTCTTGATGTATAGATCCACAGTTGTACTCTTTCTTAGTCCGTGTTGCCCGTGGGATTCCGGGTCTTGGTGGTATTTTTTTTTCATAGTGTGTTTGACGAGTGTATGTGCCAAGCGGCACTGATTACATTCCTTTTATCTCATTTCCTGCTATTTTCTTATTAAATGTTCATAAACGTGTATATTCTGCATCGTGTTAGGCTTACCTAGTCACAGAGACTGGGTGCCGTCATGACAGGTTCACGATTAGTGAACTAGGGTCGTGACAAGTTGGTATCGTAGCTCTAGGTTCATAGGAGTCACGGGACACAAACCAGTTACTTAGAGTCTCGCTGATCGATATGGAGATGTTTGTAGTTATCTACGAGAGGCTATGTAACTGTTTAGGAAACTCTTCAATTCTTTGAATTCCTTATCGTGCGTCGTTTATTCAGTTGAAGCCTATGTCATATGTTCTTTGTATCCACTCGTGTATTGAAATTGCGCACTCGGTATCAAGTATGCACCGACAGTTCGTGACGCTGTAGAGAGATCTCAAGGGAGTCAAGAATTTACTCAACTATTGTTACCGCGTGTCGTCCATATCGATAATGTAAGAGAATTGAGAGATCTTCAATTGTGCACATGGGGGTGCACTAGGTTCTGGCATTCGGTTGATAGTACGGTCGTGACAAGGTTTACTTAACTGCCAAATCGTCACATCAATGGTAGAATCACAAGGTGGATGTAGATCTAAAAATAGTTGGTGGTAATAAAGACTATATGGTTCATATGAGATATCTATTTAGCGAAGGATTCAGCCAGCAGAGATACTGGGGAAAATGAGTTTAACTGTCTTAAGAAGGACATGTACCAAATGAATGCCTTGGACTTGTTGTATGATGAAGACGTACGAATGTTAAGGGCTAGTATCATGGATTATCAAGATGTATCTTAAGACTTCGTGTCAAGTGCAAGGATTTCACTATCAACGATGTAATTACGGGTCATGTGTCGTATCAGATTTGGCCTGCGATGTATTTAGGTGCTATTCCAAAGTTCTTGAAAACTTGCGGACGGGCAAGAGTTGAGGCTCGTATGGTATAATGTTGGGACTTTAGATGTTCCTGTGTCCCTAATAAACTCATTTTATTATCAGCAGGGAAATATTTGACAAAGGCTACATGGTGCTTCGTAGGCGTGTGAGAATCATAGTATGTTTTAAGATGTTGTTGGTAGAGAATGCTCGGTGCATGGAGCGAGAAGATGTTTGGTTGTATTGGGATGAGTTCATACTCTATGATGTTAGAGTGCTAATAGAGCACATGTGGTTATATTCGTTGGATCAAGTGAGTTGCAGCTGAATAATAGTAAATGACTCGAGAGAATGGTTCTAATGTGTTCGAGAGTCGTGTAATAGTGGCTTTGGGCTAAGTGGGAGAGTCCCACCGCTTAAGATTGGGTCGCATGGTTAATTACTGGTGTGAATTCTGGATACTAGCGTATTATTGTGTTATTGCAGCCATGGGAAAGGACCATGTGTGGTAATTTGAGTATATGTACCGTTGAATGCATGTTATGGTTAGCCTTACTGGCTCATGTTCAAACTTGAGGAAAGATTCATGACTTATGCCTCGTATAGGTGCAGGCTTCGCGGGAAGTGGTTCCGCTGGGTGCTTTATCGAGAGGGTATTCATATGTTATAAACATTCAGTAGAGTTGGTTGGGTACTGGGCCAAGTCAGGGCTGGATGGTTCTCAATAGCGGTCCTAGTGAATTCAAGAGGTAAAGTGTGGTGCCTGATAATTCTGAGTCTATAAGTACAGTTGAGGCTCAAGCTTTTGAAGCAACTTATGAAGAAAGGCACAAAATGATCTATGATGTTTTGACTTGTGGTGTAGTATTTGAGAGACATGAAATGGTCGTCGTTCTTAAGATAGCATAGCCTCATGATTTAAGGTCACTCGGGGTAAGTGCGGTTGGAATAAGTTAGGTATTGAAGGAAGATATTAACATTTCTAAGGCAATCAAGGAAAACCTGGAAGGAAGTAGATTGATCAGCCATAGTTGAGTTGGCGTATTAGTGTCAATGATCGGTTCATGCAACGTGATCGAATTATGCATGTGATTTGTGGCGGTGCATTTGAGACTTGTCGGCCGCAGTGATTGATGTTATTCTGAAGTATTCTTCTGTTAAGGGCCTGTTATGAGTAGGCAGATCTCGGGAAGGGTTATGGTGGCTTGGACCACTACTTATGGATTGGCATATTCGATGGTTATGAGAATTCGCCGTATGTTGTTATAGTTCTCCTGCAGTGAGCTTAATGGAAAGTCTTATGTGATGAAGTATTAGCCTATCGTCAGTTCTAGAGCTATGATGGAAATTGTGCCTATCGTATATCGGCACGTGGGGTGCAGTGAGTAGTATGAAAATTTGAAGTAAGGACCAAGGTCACAATTTAGTCAATGAATGTGATATAAAGAGCTCGGATGAGCAGGGAAAGAGTGTCACTGTTTTGAGTAAGATGGGTATTAACATCAGTATCATTTGAGATCGGTGTTCTATGAGAAAGGCTTTGCATCCCGGTTAGGGACTCCCGATCGCTTTTCAGTGTTAGTGCAGCCGGTGGGTTGAATGTGCAGGTCCGTTTAATTATTCGGAAGATGGTGGGAGCTTGACCCACAAGAAGATTGTATAGGTGTGACTTGTAGTCACTTGATTGGTTAGAAATTTAAACCAAGTACGAGGATTTTGGTGATATCATCCATTTGAGAACTTATGCCTGGAGGGCACTCTGCTTAGTGGGTTATAGACCTGTGAAATATTATTGACTTAGCTTGGCACGACCAGGATAGACTTAAGGTCGGTGGATAGATTTAAATGTGGAAGTGAGCCTTGCGTCAGGCCGGTTGTGTCTCTTCCAGCAATGCGCCCTTTACGGAGGGATAGTCGCGGTCTTATTTCGCGGTTAGTTAATTCATGTAAAGATATATTGCACCGTATGAGTGTGAGACGGATTGGTAAGTTCCTTATGTGTTGAGGTTCCGCTCAGCGGTGATGTTATATGAGCATTATGGCTCTTGAGACTCATATCTTATATCGCACCTCAGTTGTGCTTGAGTTCATAGCCTATAGCGCTATATGTTTTCATCGAGTCTGATATCATGCACCTTAGTGTGCTTATGATCGATATTCAGTATTTTGATGTGACGAGCTATTCGACTCCACATATGACTCTTTGTGTGAGTCTATATTGTTGGGATCGGGTGGCACGCCGCCATGGTTATATTGTTGGGATCGGGTGGCACGCCGCCATGGTCATATTGTTGGGATCGGGTTGCACGCCGCAACAGTGTGATGTTTATTTCAGTGTCTATAATTGCTTTTATGTGTTCTGTTTCCTATTTTCTGAAGAGGTCCATGTTAATGCGAGAGTTGAATAGTTCTCTCTAGTGTTCGCCTTCCTTTTGTATCACGTACGAATCAGTAGCCTACTAGCACATTGTGTCATCTTGTGGGACTTTTGATTATGTCTGATGTGGCTTATCGCCTGAGCAGTTCGTACTGGGTGAGATGAGATTATGTGATTTGGGGTCAGTGCAAATTGATTATATGAAGTATATTATAGAGGAAAGGATCATCCTCTGGTTTAGGACAAGGTAATGGATCTTGTCAGGAGTATAGACCCAATGAATTGTTGACTCAGTAGTTGGTTATGGATATCAACACATCTCTTCCGTCGTGTCAGTATTGTAAAAGTTGGAACGAGACCTATGTAGATCGTGAGGTGCAATGGGAGCATCTGATTCGTTGAATTTTTGGCTAATTTGATCATAAAATATTATCGTGGTCCCGTGGATTTAGTGTTGCAAGGTAAGAATCCAGCAAGGTTATGCAATCATGTTTGAGGATGGCGTTTGAGGAATATTGAGTGATCTCTTGATGAAAACAAGCCTGACATAGAATTCCGGATGTTGGAATTAGGCTCTAAGACTTAATTGTTGAACAAGAGGGAATATCTTCAGATTATATCAGGCTAATGTGCCCAGCCGAGTCCTAGATCTATTGGCCCTTTTGAGATTTTGAGGCATATTGGGGAGGTTGCTTATGAGTTGGCCTTACCTCCCAGCCTAGCCGGAGTCCATCCCGTATTTCATGCCTCTATGCCCGGAGGTACCATGGTGACCCGTCACATGTGTTGGATTTCACTTATGTTCAGCTAGACGAGGATCAGTCTTATGTTGAGGAGCCAGTAGCCATTCTAGACAGGTAAGTCGGGAAGCTAAGGTCAAAGAACATCGCTTTAGTAAAGGTTCAGTGGCGGGGCCAGCCGGTCGAGGAGGCGACCTGAGAGACCGAGCAGGATATGCGCAGCCAGTACCCTCAACTTTTCACTACTCCAGATATGTTTTCTATGCTCGTTCGAGGACGAACGAATCTTTTAAGTGTGGGAAGATGTAACGACCCGGCCGGCCGTTTTAGAAAATTATGCCCCAATCCCCAATTTAACTGTTCCCCTAAGTTCATTTCTGCTATTGTGGTTTGCCGGGAGAGTCGGTTCTGAAATTTGGAGTATTTTGGGACACTTAGTCCCTAAATGAGAGCTTTAAAGTTAGAAAATGGCCCGTAGCCGGAACAGTGTTAAGACGACCTCGGAACGGAAATCCGATGGTTCCATTAGCTCCGTTAGGTGATTTCGGGGTTGGGAGCGCGTTCAGAAAGTATTTTGGAGGTTAGTAGATCAATTAGGCTTGAAATGCCGAAGTTTGAAATTTTGGCGAATCCGAACGATAGGTGAGATTTTGATCCGGGGGTCGGATTGGAATTCTGACAATTTCTGTAGCTTCGTTATGTGATTTTGGATATGTCCGCAAATTTTCAGGTCATTCGGACGTCGTTTGGTCGGGTTTTAGTCGAATGTGCAATTCGGAAAGTTTTAAGAAATTTAGGCTCAAATTCGTTGTAAATTGATAATTTTTGTGTTTATGGACGTGTTTGGATGATTGGAACAAGTTTGAATAAGGTTATAGGAAGTGTTGGTGTTTTTGGTTGAGGTCCCGGGGGCCTCGGGTGAGTTTCGGGGTGGTTTCGGACCATTTCTAGGCCATTTTTCACTGCTGGTTTTTGGCTACGGCAGTGCTGTACGCGATCGCGGGGTATTGGTCGCGATCGCGGTGAGTAAAATCCGAGAAAAGAACTAATGAATCGCGATCGCGTAGATGGCTTCGCGATCGCGAAGAGGAAATTTTTGTCGCGTAGGCCCTAATTTGGAAGATCATATCTTTTTATCTAAAAGGTATTTTGAGGTGATTCAAAAATGAAAGTTGTAGATCATCGTGTTTTGTTTTCTGAAAGATAAAGAAATCCACATTTGGAAATTGGTAGCAAAAGTTATGTACGTTACACTCTATGCTGTCCGAGAAGGATATCTAAAACATATAAATGGATTTGGAAGCTTGTATCTCGAAATGTATAATGTTTCAGGACATGATCAAGAAATGAAAGTTATAGCCCTATGTGTCTAGTTTCCAGAACATCAAACCATTCATCATTTGGAGTTGTGTGTACAAAGTTATGACCATTTTCCTGAAGCCTGTACGGAGGAACTGGAATTTGTTCACCGCGATCGCGAAGGGCAATTTTTTGGCCAGAATTTGTTCTCCGCGATCGCGAAGCATTTCCCGCGATCGCAGTGAACAAAATACCTGGACAGAAAGTTTTAAAACATTTCATCCGCGAACCAAACCCATTTTTCCACCATTTTTGGTCATTCTTGAGAGCTTTTGGACGAGAATTGAAGGGGTTTTGACAAGAAGTGATTAGAGGTAAGTCCTATGAACTAAATACATGATTTTATTGAAGAATCATCCTTGAAATTTATGAAAACATAGCAAAATTGTAAGAAATTAGGCTTGGAGCAAAAACTTTAAATTTGGGATTTGAAGGGCCATTTGTGGTCCGATTTGGGAGATTTTTATATGGTTAGACTCGCGAGAGTACGAGGGTTCTGAAAACGTAGAAATATTTCAATTCCGAGCCGATGGATTCAGGGGTATTTTGGTCATTTCACCCACTTTCGCGCTGTAGCTGTAATTTATCATTGTAATTAGTTATTTGCGATGTTATTTATACCGTGTAATTGGTTTGACTAGATTCGGGCCACTCGGAGTCGGATATTCGCGGCAAGAGGGTTGTCTCTTAGCGGTTTTGTACCGGAATCGAGGTAAGTGGCTTGTCTAACCTCGCGTGGGGGAACCTTTACCCCTAGGATATTATGTGATAGTTTAAATGCCTTGTACGCGAGGTGACGGGCGTGTACATGCGCCGGTTGTTGTAACTCACTTTACTTGAATTGTTCAATTCGTGATATTCCTATTCTTAATTTATTAAATTATGACATTTACCTGGTATTCGTTAGGGAAGCATGATTAGGTAGGATTTATCTGTCTAATTGCCTAATTGTCCTACTGAACTTCTTGATAATTGTTGGCACTAGTCCTCGGTGAAGTTGTAGTTAAGCATATTATATTTTTCGTGTGCGTTTTCTTTATTTGTTGTGTTGGTAGACTGCGGGTTCAATTCCCGGAGATCCCAGGGCTGTGGGTTCGATTCCAGAGTCCCGGATTTGCTATTTGTTTGTGGACTGCGGGTTCAATTCCTGGAGATCCCAGGGCTGTGGGTTCGATTCCCAGAGACCCGGAGTGATATTGTTGTGGACTGCGGGTTCGATTCCCGGAGATCCTGAGTTATTGAGATATGGACTGCGGGTTCGATTCCCGGAGATCCTGAGATTTATTGAGATGTGGACTGCGGGTTCGATTCCCGGAGATCCTGAGATTTATTGAGATGTGGACTGCGGGTTCGATTCCCGGAGATCCTGAGATTTATTGAGATGTGGACTGCGGGTTCGATTCCCGGAGATCCTGAGATTTATTGAGATGTGGATTGCGGGTTCGATTCCCGGAGATCCTGAGATTTACTGAGACATGGGCTGCGGGTTCGATTCCCGGAGACCCAGGGGTTACTGTTAATGGGACTGTGGGTTCAATTCCCACAGGTCCCGGACTTATTAATTGAGTTTGTTACTTGTTGTTAGTTAATTGTAGACGGTTGCAGTAATCATTTTATTGTTGTTATTTCGGAATTATTATCGTTAAGTTGCTTATTATTGTTATTATCATTTTTGTAACTGTTTTCTCTCAGTAGGGGCCCTGACCTTCCTCGTCACTACTCCATCGAGGTTAGGCTTGGCACTTACCGAGTACCGCCGTGGTGTACTCATGCTACTCTTCTGCACACTTTTGTTGTGCAGATCCAGGTACATCAGAGCAGGCTCGTATTAGGTGATTCTGCAGCTTTCTGGGAGACTTCGAGGTATGATCTGCTACGTCCGCGGATCCGGAGAGTCCCCTTCTATTCTCATTAGTGATATCAGTTATTTCCCTTGGTTCCGTTGTATAGACATTCTTGATGTATAGATCCACAGTTGTACTCTTTCTTAGTCCGTGTTGCCCGTGGGATTCCGGGTCTTGGTGGTATTTTTTTTTCATAGTGTGTTTGACGAGTGTATGTGCCAAGCGGCACGGATTACATTCCTTTTATCTCATTTCCCGCTAATTCTTATTAAATGTGCATAAGCTTGTATTTTTCGCAATGTGTTAGGCTTACCTAGTCGTGGGGACTGGGTGCCGTCATGACAGGTTCACGATTGGTGAACTAGGGTCGTGACAAAACTGTAGCATTGCGACCTTCAAATCACACTCTAATTTTTTTCGGTCCTTAATTCGATTTTCAATTTAGTAGTTGAAGATGTAATACATGTACTTAATTTTTTATAACTATTATTTTTCGGATTCTTCACTTTCAACATACTGTTTGTCTAGTAGGGACAAGTCACTTAAATAGTGGTATCGTTCAAGGATAGTGTTGGGCAAGGAACAGTTACGATAATGTCGGGCAAGGAGCAATTACAAGACACTTAATATTTTGTCATTTTTGGGATATGTATATGCATAGAGTTATAGTGCACAATGAAGTATCATGTAGTATATATGTAATTGACTTTTTAGTAATGATAATATTTATAATATTCTTTTTAGAGAATTAGGTTCCTACTGGCATGAAAAATATATATAATTTTCGTTAAATCTTTTGTGGCTACTTTAGTCGCTACTAAATGACATTTATAGTGGCAACATAATCTTGCCACAGAACATAAATATTTTTTGTGGCACCTGAAGTAGCTACTAAAGGATATTTATAGTGGCGATATAATATTGCCACTAAACATAAATATTTTTTGTGGGAGGTGTAATCGCTACTAAAGGACATTTATAGTGGAGATCCATCTAATATTTGTTCTTATTGAATAGTGCGTTTTTTCCAATCTTTTGTGGCAACGTTGTCACCACAAAAGATTTACTTTTAGTGGCGACCGTAAACGTCGCCACAAATAACTTTCAGTTACGGTTTTCCCAATGGCAATACAAAAGTCACTGCTAATACCTTTTAGTAGCGACTTCTATAGGTTTTTTGGCGACTTTTGTCACCGCAATATGTGTGATTTCTTGTAGTGCCGATCGTTTCTCCCCTTCGTACCACGTTGATGACGACTTCGTTCGTTCAGTGTCGGATTCTCTATTGGGGATCTGCCTGGGTACGCCGATCCAGTGGAGGTGTCTCGAGGGTTACCCGTGGCTTTAACTTGGGTCTGGTGTCGGTTGCTGGTATATGACCAAGCGTCGACCGGATATTCAACTAAGCTTCACTTGAATTGCTCCGGAAATGCCGGGTATATTTTGTTTGGGTTTTGGGTGAAGGACCATGCAACCTTACTATTTCGCACTGGGAATGGCTTCGTTTGTCTTGTTAGATAGTGGGGCACGGATCCTCGCAATATTATATTTCTTCTTCGTCTCCTGGTCTTTGGTGTGTTGAGCTCTTCTGGCATTATTTCAATGGCATTGACATGTGCTTCCGCGGTTCGTGATAGTATGGTGAGCGGGTCCCCGAAATCAGATGTCGAACAATGATGTCACGACGTGGTTTCTTCCGGGGTAATTTCTTCATCGGGTCGGGCCCGAATTCTCCATTTCGAATGTCGTCATTCCTGAACGGGTGTGCGTGAGTGGAGATGCACCTGTGAGGACTGGGGGTCCTGTCTTCCCTAGGGGATTTTATTGTTTTTGACTTCAGCAAAATAAGTCATAGGATTATATTTCCGCGAGACGGTTGTTGTAGGAATCTCCGCGAGCGTGAGTCAGCCTTTTCGATGATGTCCTCTTGCATCCTTATCTTTGCAGGGTAGGTCATTGGTTCGTCATGGCCCGATACCTTGGATACTGGCTCAAAGTGAGTAGATATTTTAGGTGTTATCATGCTAGGAGTCTCCGAGCGGCTCTATAGATGAGAGATAGCCAAACATTGTTCCTGCAATATTTCAAAAATAGTACGAAGATCAACTTCCCGATCTACCGAGGCTGGCATTTTTTGGGTTTTTTGTCGATTAGCGTATTCCATGCCATCATCGAAGCGCAAGACTTTGTTACCCCTACGCAGCGTATGCACCCATATTTAGTTGGACCGACCTTGATGCATTATTGGGGTCTTTCTGTGTCGTGCCAGAAGTCAGGATGGACACATTGTTTTCCTTGCGATTTGTGGGGTTATCATCCTCGATTTCCCTTATCAAGCTAACTATTTGCCTGGAATCAAAATGTCTTATTGAGCTGACCATTTTCCTGAAATCGAAAGGTCTTGGGAAATAAAAAGTGTGAGAGATATCATGCGCTCAAGTGACGATACCAGCAAGAAAATAATCAATATTATTTTTAGCCTCACAGTTTGCGCCAAACTGTTTACCGTGAAAATTGTGACAATAATTAAATTTGTAAATGGATTCTAAAAATATGTGATCTATTCTAGAGCTAGTTTGAGAGGGTAATCAGTGCTAAACGTGAAGTAAAATAATAAAGATTGAGATAGCCAAAACGATAATCAAACCAATAAGTGATGTTCCCGGGCTTAGGACAAGCCAATAGACACTTTGTGGCCAGGCCTTGAGCCTACCTCGGGTCTATATAAGGTAATCTTAATGAGGCTGATCAGGAAGGGGATAACAGATAAGTATATGCATACAAGGATTTATACCGTCAATATTGAGCCAAATGACGAAGAACAAATGAAGAACAATAAAATGCTAGGGCAAGCTCGGGGTCGAAGAACAAAGTTAACTTAGAAGAAGGAGATAGAGAGAGATATTATTTCTTATTGGAGAAGTGGAACAACATCATTCCTTTACAAGGTGGGGCGAGTCCCCTTTATATAGGCGAGGGGGCTCAATAAAATATCTATATATTATTTATAAGAGTAGAAATATGGGACGACCTATCGCGCGTCATTTTAATAAGTTACAGATAGACCGGCCCTGTCAGGTGTAGCTATGCGCTTCGAAGTCATCTTCTCATACCCCTATCCTCGAAACCCCGCTTCTTTTGATTTGGACCTTGGTGATTCTGGAAGATGAGAACTCGATCAAAGCCTTTCATCCTCGGGGTCTCGAGGGAGGCTTCCCGAATTATCTTGATAGCTAAAATCAACTCTTCTGATTTTTACCGCGTACAATTTGCACTATTCTCGAACTTCTTCTGAAAGATCCCAACCTTAAACCATTTTTACTTCCTTTGAAAAATTAGGGTTTCTCAGAGTTTCTTCTACACTTGTTTAAACCAATTTTCTTTATGATTAAACCTCTTTCCTTGCTTATTTTGACTGATCTTATGTTCCTGCTGCTTTTTAACTCGACTCTATTAAAAAGCCCTAATCTTTTAAGACCTTCTTTGCTTTGGTTCTGTGTGTTAGCATGACTACTTGATTTTGTTAAGTTCCTGTTGGTTTCCATGCTTCGAATGGGTTTTCTACTGAGTCATTAGCCTACTTATGTCACTTTTGTATGATCGTGTTTGCTCATCTCTTGCTTGTTTTTTTCTATATGGATTGCCTTGCTTGTTTGTTATGCATGTTCGTTCTTCTCTATTTATATGTTGAAGTGCAGAATCATGACTCCCTCTTGATTGATTCTGATTTCCTTAATTTATGTTTTGATTGCAAGATTTTCTTTCAAAACCCTAAAGTTCTACTCGTCTGTTTAAATTGACTTATTCTGTTTCCTTATTTGTTGTGGTACTTCACTCTTACTGAATTCTTTCCTTAATTAGTATATTCTGTACTTAGACTCAGTCATGTGCTATGTACTTTTACCATCCGTTATATGGTAAAAAATTAGTCTTCCGCAACTTATTTTCTTTCCTTGATTATCCTTGTTGGTATCGTTTTAAGCTGTGATTCCTTGATTATAGGGAAATACTTGTATTGATTAGATTTTATTTTCGATTACTTCCATAATTGTGATAAACCTTTACCTATTATCTTATTTTCTGCATATTTTCAAAACTATAAATAGCCTAAGTCTTTCATTAAAAGACACGAACACTTGGTTTTCAAAACTATCACTCTTACTAAACATCTCTGCTCTCGCTCTCTCTCTTTTTCCATTTGCTACTATCAGCCGGTTGCAAGCCAAGGCTAATCATCTGTGCTCTTTGAGTTTTTCATTCTGCTTACTTTTACCTTCACTGGTATGTCCTAGTTTTGATTTAAAGCTCCAATAACTATATGCTTCTCTTATCGTTTCAGTTTTTTTTTATTTCTAGCTTGCTTCTATTTGTGGTTCTATTGTGAAACTTGTAATTAAGTTACATCATCATACAATTATGTCACCCATTCCCTTTAGATCAATGTATTCCCTTATGTGTTTCGAAGCACGCCTTTGTCAGTTCTCTTTACTTCTTGTGTTCTTACCATCCTATGAATCCCAAATCCTTATCACCCTTTCTATGAGTTGGTATTTCACCTGGCTGGTGTGTGGTTATGCAAGAGTCAACTATTTCAGAGCATGTCCAAACCAGTCTTAAGACCCTTGCTGGGTTATGCTGCCAAATGTTTATAACCCTTTAACCCCTATTGTAACGACCCAACCGGTCGTTTTGAGATACGGCGCGTCATTCAGCAGTTTGAGGCCATGAGCAACTTCATCTCAAGTATATTGACTTGTGTGTATGGTCAGAATTAAAATTCAAGAAGTTTGGAGTCAAATTTAAATGAAAATTCTTATTTCCAAAGCTTAAAAATGAAGAAATGAACTAGGATTGGAATTTTGAGTATACGACCTCGGAATTTAGATTTGAAGGTTCCAACAGGTTCATATGATGATTTCGGACTTGGGCGTATGCCTGGATCGGGTTTTGAATAACCCGGGAGCGTTTTGGCGCATATTATGGAAGATAGCATTTTAGAAGAAATTGCATCAATTTGGCTTAAAATGCATTTTAGTGTTATCAATGTCCGTTTGGGATTCCGAGACTGGGAGTAGCTCCGTATGGTTATTCTGGATTTGGGAGCGCGATCGGAAGTGAATTCGGAGGTCCGTGGGTCATTTTGGAGTCGTTTGGCGAAAGATAGAAAATTGAAGGTTTTTGAGAAAATTTGACCGGAAGTGGAAATTTTGATATCGGACTCAAAATGCAAATCTTATGGTTCGGATAGCTTCGTTAGGTGATTTGGGACTTAGGAGTGTGTTCGGAATATTTTTGTGATGACCGGTGTAGAATTAAGCTTGAATTGGCAAAGTTAGTATTTTAGCGAATTCTGGTTGATAGGTGAGATTTTGATCCGAGGGTCGGAATGGAATTCCGATAATTTCTGTAGCTTCGTTATGTGATTTTGGATATGTCTGCAAATTTTCAGGTCATTCGGATGTCGTTTGGTCGGGTTTGTGATTGAATGTTGATTTCGAAAGTTTAGATGAAAACTTAGGCTTGAATCCGCTATAATTCGATGTTTTCCGTGTTTAAGGACATGTTTTTATGATTGGAACAAGTTTGAATAACGTTATAGGATGTATTGGTATTTTTGATTGAGGTCCCGGGGGCCCCCGGGGTGATTTCGGATGGCTAACGGGAATTTTTGAGTTGAAAAATGCAGCAGAAAAATTGCAGAGAAATTTTGTTCTATGCGATCGCAATGCTCGAATGCGATCGCATAGTGTTAGCTACAGTGCCCGGAGAGTTTGTTCTATGCGATCGCAATGCACGGATGCGATCGCATAGTGTTAGCTACAGTGCCCGGAGAGTTTGTTCTATGCGATCGTGTGCCCGGCAAATTTGTTCTATGCGATCGCAATGCTCTAATGCGATCGCATAGTGTTAGCTACAGTGCCCGGACAGAATGTTAAAAACATTTCAGTCGCGAAACCAACTCATTTTCCACCATTTTTGGTCATTCTTGAGAGCTTTTGGACGTGAATTGAAGGGATTTCGACGGGGAATCGTTGGAGGTAAGTTTTATGAGTTAAATACATGTTTTTATACAAGAATCATCCATGGTATTCATGAATTTATAGCTAAAAATCAAGAAAATAGGGCTTGGAGCAAAAACCTTAAATTTGGGATTTGAAGGACCATTTGTGGTCCGAATTGGGAGTTCTTGGTATGTACGGACTCGTGGCGAGACGAGGATTCCGAAAATCTGAATTTCAGAATTTTTCGTGACGTGGGCCCCGGGCTCGGGTTTTGCGAATTTCGTGATTTTGAGTATTTTTCGAGTTCTTTCGATTGGGTTATGTCCCATTAGCATATTATGATGTATTACTTATGATTTTGGATAGATTGGACCTGTGGAGGCCGACATTCATGGAAAGAGAGAGTTGTCTCTTAGCGGTTTTGTACCGGAATCGAGGTAAGTGGCTTGTCTAACCTCGTGTGGGGGAATTTTCACCCCTAGGATATTATGTGATAGTTTAAATGCCTTGTACGCGAGGTGACGGGCGTGTACATGCGCTGGTTGTTGAACACGTACTTTATTTAAAATGTTCGATGAGCGATATTTCTGTCTTTGGTTGTTAATTTGATATTTTTACCCGGTAGTGGTTAGAAGAGCATGATTAGGTAGCACTTAGCTGTTTAGTTGCCTAATTGCCTTATTTGAACTCCTTGTTAATTATTGGTACTATTTTTCGGTGAAGTTATAGTTAAGCATAATTATTCTCTCTGTGGATTCCTTAATTGGCTGTGCTTGTGGACTGCGGGTTCGATTCCCGGAGACCCAGGCTGTGGGTTCGATTCCCAGAGACCCGACGTGATATTGGTAGGGACTACGGGTTCGATTCCCGAGATCCTGAGTTATTGGTAGGGACTACGGGTTCGATTCCCGAGATCCTGAGTTATTGGTAGGGACTGCGGGTTCGATTCCCGAGATCCTGAGTTATTTGTAGGGACTGCGGGTTCGATTCCCGGAGATCCCGAGTTATTGATTATTTATCGAGACATGGGCTGCGGGTTCGATTCCCGGAGACCCAGAGGTACTGTCAATGGGACTGTGGGTTCGATTCCCACAGGTCCCGGACTTGTTTTATTGAGTTGGTTATTTGTTGTTAGCTTAATTGTAGACGGTTGCAGTAATCATCTGATTGTTGTTATTTCGGAAATTATTATCATTTAAACTGCTTATTATTGTTATCATCATTATATTATTGTTTCTCAGTAGGGCCCTGACCTTCCTCGTCTCTACTCCATCGAGGTTAGGCTTGGCACTTATTGAGTACCGCCGTGGTGTACTCATGCTACTCTTCCGCACACTTTTGTTGTGCAGATCTAGGTACATCAGGACAGGCTCATACTAGGTGATTCCGCAGCTTTCAGGGAGACCTCGAGGTATGATCCGCTACGTCCGCGGATCCGGAGGCTTTCCTTCTATTCTGATAGTATTAGTTGACATTTTCCTTCATTCCGTTGTTAGACACTCTTTATACATAGAGCCACAGTTGTATATTCTCTTTTAGTCTGTGTTACCGTGGGGTTCCGGATCTTGGTAGTGTTTTATTTACCGTGTGACGGATGTATGTGCCAAGCGGCATGAATTACATATCTTTTTATGCTATTTTTCCGCTGTTTCTTATTTAGATGTTTATAACTTGTATATTCCGCAACGTGTTAGGCTTACCTAGTCGTGGGGACTGGGTGCCATCACGACATGTTCACGATTGGTGAACTAGGGTCGTGACACCTATATGACTACTAAATTCAGTAAACTAGCCATGTATGATCTTTTCTTAAGGTGTTTAAGCTTGTTTACTACTCCAACCTCTTTTCAAAAAATATTTGTTGCTTTACTGATTGCTTTCAAAACAGACTTTCCAATATGGTCTTTAATAACCCTTTTCAACTTTTGTCCTGCACTTCCACTTTACTCTTAGTCAATAAGTTCTGACCCCTCTAGTATGTGTACTGCACTGGGATCCTCTTGAGAGCCCTCTGAACTCTAGCATACTGAGGCTGGCCTTTCCACACTGTACTGGTTCAATTCTTGGTTCTTTGTCTAGGTGTAAGCATTGTCTGGGGTCCTTGAGACCCTTAGGGAACTTTGATGCTCCTAGACTCTGATTTGTCTATGGATTGAGGCTTATGAGACCATTGGAGGCTTTGGAAAACTTGGGCCTACTTGTAGGCTCCCTATAGAATAGTTTCTTGATTTTCTATTTTACTTATGTAATGTGTTCATTGGCCTGTAATAATGTATAAATAGATATTTGGGATATGAGTAAAGGGGTGGGTAGATGTATATTCTAGAGGGTAATATGGGTAGAAATCCTGCTCTTAGGATCTTTTAAAATATGTTTATTTTACTTAATAGAAAACATGCTCATATGGTTTACTCTTTTAAATTTGATTGTTTT
Organism: Nicotiana noctiflora; assembly: GCA_032618575.1. NCBI lineage: Eukaryota > Viridiplantae > Streptophyta > Magnoliopsida > Solanales > Solanaceae > Nicotiana > Nicotiana noctiflora. Next base: position 42,312 of record JASVEL010001554.1, on the reverse strand, counting down.
TAGAAACCATGTCTTTAGGATTTCACTTCAAATGTCATTTTAATCATTTAGAAATCATGTTCCTAAGGTTCTGCATTTTGTCATGTTAAAAACCATGTTCATGGGCTCCAAACAATCATGTCTTAAAGTAATTCAAATATAGATGCCATGCCCATAGGATTCAACTACGATTTAGTTTTAATAAGTCTTTCTCTATGCTGCTGTAAATCGACTAAAATCAGTAATACGCCTAGATATCATGCCTATAGGGATCTATACTCGCAATTCTATCTAGTAATTTAATTTAGCATAATAAATCAATTTCGTTACGCCTAGTTTATTTCTAAAGCTGGTTTTACTAAGCGTTAACATTTCCTGAAACAAGTTCTATCAAAATAACATTAATCTCATTAGATACCACGGTTATAGGTATTAAAGGAGTCTATTTCAAAAATCTGTTTGTTTTTGCATTAATATAGAAACAGTATACTACATATAGGCAAGCCTTAGGGCATTTTCAAAATTGCATTCCCCCGAAGCTCTCTCAATCGTTTGCCGTTTTTGATTCTAACAACGTTTAAAAGAGTCCTTAGGAAACTTCTAAGTTATAACTTCTAGGTATAAAAGTTTGGTCTTTTCTTTCATAGTCACTTAGAGATCCTACTTTAGGACTTTGGTTTAATAAAGACCTTAACTTTATTTGAGCATGCTACTTGTATGTTTACTTGAGGAGGAAACTTTGAGCCTCTTATCTACTCCCATTATGTGTAAATTCCTACATATTTTGATTGTTGCCTTAGAGTTTCTGCCTTTCTAAACCTTAGTGGTATGTCTAGAGCTACCTATAGGTAGAGGTCCCAACTCCCTCTAGGATCATTAAGAAGGGACGGGTAACAGTACGTAATAGTAATCAATGACCAAACACTCGCTTTGTATGACCAATAAGGGGATAGGAAGGGTAGACATTGGATATGATGACCGGTGCGCTAATTCCACACATAGCCCCTTTCCAAGATGTGATTACCGAGAATTGTACTGATGTGATCCTATAGGATAACCAACCTAGGACCCCTATTTACCAAATCCTCTCTTTATTTAAACTTTTGTCTTTTACAACTTGTTCAAACCTTTATCTCACTACTTGAACTATCCAATGTGCCTTACAAGCAGTTTATTTTATTCAACTATTTATATGGACTGATATGTGAGTATAAGTTTGGCTGGGACACACAGTTGTGGACCAAGAGGGGTGCCTAACACCTTTCCCTCGAGGTTACTTCGAGCTGTTACCCTAATCTCAGTTAATGCAAACCGACCCAAAAGTTAATCTGTAGGTGCCCTAATGCACCATAATCCGTTAGGTGATGACTCTTCAAATACCCAATTCCCAAAACGAAATGAGTCATTACACCCCGTGAATATTGAAACCCGGACTTCTTCTTGCAAGGAGGGGAAAAAGGGGGCGCGACACTTGGTCCTATGATCGTGAGTCCCGTGATATTTGCATACCATGTTAGTGTTCCTCTGTGAAGGATTTGATAGTATGGAATTTGGCCACCTGGTATCTTTTATTTTACCTATGCCCGATATGATGTTCGAGACATCGATGTTGAAGTTATACTCAGATAGTCGGGGTACCTTTCCTAGTGTGCCTATCGAAATCGGCTTTACTCATGAGCCCCATGAATTTTGACCTTGACTTGTCCTTTGGTCGCCTCGAGGTGTATTATGCCTCGGGGTGTTTCTTTGATCTTCTACATACGACCGGTATCTTTCCTTGTTTTGTCGCGACTCCTTTTCTGTAAACCTTTGTTCCTTTGTTAAGAGCCTACTAAAATATACTGAGCCCGAGGGGGCTCCTAATCGGTCATCTTCGACTCTGATCATTCATTGATACCTGTTGTGCTCATCCGCCCAGGTTACGACAAGAAATTCAATCAAATTTCATTTTACATGCTTCAAAGATACTAAGCTTCGTTTGTTCAAGCCCTGAGTAAAGATTTGTACTGCCCAACCATTAGATACTAGTGGTAATTCTATTTGCTCCATCTGAAAGCGAGATATAAATTCCCTTAGCATCTTGTTTTCTCTCTATTTGAATTTGAAGACATCTGACTTCTTGGTGGCGACCTTGATGGCACCAGCATGTGCCCTCCCAAAAGCGTTTGCCAATATGGCAAATGATTTTATTTAATTTGGGGGTAGGTTATGATGCCACATCATAGCCCTCATTGACAGTATTTCTCCAAATTTGTTCAACAAGATGGACTCAATTTCTTCATCCTTTAAGTTATTCCCCTTTACAGCACAAGTATAAGTTGTGTGCTCATTGGGGTCCCTAGTACCATTATACTTCGGGGCGTCAGGTATTCTGAATTTCTTTAGGATGGGCTTTGGAGCCACACTTGATGGGGTTGAATTCTGTACAAACTTCTTTGAATCTACGCCCTTCAGAATCAGAGGTGCGCCCGAGATCTGATAGACTCTCGAATTATAAGTCTCCACCTTTTTATCATTAGCCTCTATCTTCTTTTCTCCTGATATAATCCTTTTGGTGAGGTCCTCGAGCATCTTGATAATAGCAGGGTGTATTATTGAGGTCTTCGAGCATTTTGATAATAGCAGGGTCGATTATTTACCCGTTAGTACTCGATCTCTCTGGTGCCTGCTCAATTAGAGGAGCCGTTTTTAGTGCTGATGTGCTTGGAGTTTTTTGTTGACTTTATAGCTCAGCAATATCCACTTGTTGTGCTTGAAACATCTCAAAGATGACTTGAAGGCTTACTACTCTTTCCTCTCGAAGTGGGGTCCTTTGTGCTTCATGTTGGTTTTCCCCGTGCACACTTCCGTCCGTATAAGAGCTTACATCGACATATAAATCATTGTGTGAGCCTATTTTGATAGGGATTTGTGCTCGTGTCACCCCTGGGTTTTGCGGTGGTACATCGACATCTGCTACGTTCTCTCCATGAATCCCAATACCGTTGTTCCATGTGCATTTGTAGAGTTAGACATTTTTTTACCCTAAATCAAAGATTCTTGGAGAAGAAAAAGTGTGAATAATAACTTGTGTTTCGAAAACTAGCACCAAAACAATCACTATTATTTTTATCCCCACGGTAGGCACCAAGTTGTTTACCTTAAAAATGGTATTAACAATTATATTTGATTTTGTGGTTCGAAAAATATGTAATTTATTTCAATACTAGTTGTTTGTCAATAGATGCTAAGTGTAAGTAAAGAGAATAAGATATGCAAACCAATGCTGTCACAAAATTGTGCCTCGAGTTGGCTGGAACATGTGGCCTTAAGGTCTAGTTAGGGCAGCTAGCAGTGAATGCTTGATGAAGAAATAATGATATTGAAGGCCTCGAAGATAGCCTTTTGTGGTTAATAATGCGCAATAAATGAAGAATAATAAATGAACAATAACTGAACAAGCAATAATGTGTAGAGTAATTGTTGAACACGTTTTGGCAACAAAAGTAGATAATGTTCTATTGTATTCAATATCCACATATTTTACAAAATGACAAGGGTGCCCTTTATATAGTAAGGGAAATCCTAATATAGTACATGTCTAGTAATGCTGAGGAAAAACTATTGGTACAACTGTATAATGGCTCAGTACGGATTTGTACTATTCTTACAGACTTGGTCAGCTCTAACCACGTATCCTTGGGAGATTTTCCACCTTTTCATGATGACCATCAATTTGTACTACTCCGAGATTGACCATAGTGACCCTTCGATATGTTACCTCAAGGACCCACCTCGGGGTCACACTTCAAATTCTGCTCTAAGCTTCTCGAGGTCGGGCGTGGAGAGCCATAGTAGTCCTAAAGTCAAAATCCCCAATTTTGGCCGTATACAAACTTCTTCCCAATATGATCGACACCTCATAGTGAACCTCACAGTGAAGTATTATAAAATCCGCGTGAAATATGAACTTGTTGACCCGCACTAGCACATCATCTATTATCCCCGATGCTTTCTTCATTGTCCTATCCACCATTTGCAACCTCATGGATGTGGACCTTGGTTGCCCAATCCCCAATGTCTTGAATACAGAATGTGGCATCAAGTTAATGCTTTCCCCCAAGTCGCACAAAGCTTTGGCAAAACCGACACTACCAATAGTGCACGGGATTGTAAAAACACCAGGGTCCTTACTTTGCAGCCATGAAATGTACAATGAAAGTCACTTGATGTGTCATCTTGATCATTTCAAAGTTCATGGATCTTTTCTTTGTTACCAAGTCTTTCGTAAACATGACATATCGTGGCATTTGTTCTAGAGTTTCCACCAAAGGCACATTTATGGACAAACTTTTCATCATATCAATAAACTTCTTGAACTGGTTCGCATTATTTTGTTTTGCAATCCTTTGAGGGTATGGTGGAGGAGGCCTTGGAAAAGGAGCCTTGGCTTTGGGCACTACCATTTCTGATATGTCTATCATGTTTTTTCTAGATGGGTTCACATCATTTTGTGTCTCCTCCACGTTATCATCAATGTCCATTCTCACTTCTTCAGTCACATTCTCATCACTCACTTGCATATCATTGATTTGCTCCTCATCATCTTGCACCAACACATCATCACTCATAGCCTTTTATTTTGCATTAGAGGTACTAGCAACTCCACATCTACCACTTCTTGTAGTCACCGCCATATCATGGCCGATATTGTTCCCTCCCTTTGGATTTACTATCGTGTCACCAAGTAGTGCCCCATTAAGGTGAGTATTCAATGCTTGAGATATTTGGTGAAGTTGGAACTCTAAATTGTGGATAGAGGTATTGTGGAGCGCCAATTGGGCATCAGAGTCAGTATTTTTCTTGTCAATTTGCTCAAAAAATGACTCAATTCGTCTTATCTCATTGTTGGACGAGCTAGGGCCTTGAGTTGGAAATGGAGGAAAGTTGTTTGCTTATTGATACATCAGAGGCCTTTGAACCCTTACTGCCTTACCCCATATATATATATATATGTATATATGTATATATATATATATATATATATATATATATATATATATATATATATATATATATGTATATATGTATATATATATATATATATATATAGGATTCCTTTTGCCTTTTTACCACATTCTTCCTTTACCATTTTCCATAGTTGCCTGAACCACTTAACTCTGACATAATACCACATCACACCATCTTCCCCCTTTAGGGGAGTATAAAGATTTAGTGCTACAATGATCTACCTATAAATATTTTACCTCTTCATCTTTAGCGTCATTTCACATTGTCAATGACCCTTACTTGTAACCCTTCTGTACCAAGGATAAATGAATTCCTTATAAACAAGGGTGACACCTATTGTAACTAGCATAGTTAGTCCTTTAAGCTTAACTATTCTCACAATACTTGCTTTAGGGAATCGTCTTCCTAAATGAACTTTAAAGGTTATTCTTTTGTTGTCATTCTATTATTTTTGGAATGCTATCTTTGAATTCTCACGGTGCCTACTATTATCAAATCCTTCGATACCTAATTCATGTTCGATTTTTTCATCTTGTTCACTAGATCATATTGATTTCTATTACTCTGGGGGTCTAACTTAGCCTTCTGGTACTCAAATCCTTTTGTTGTCCATTCTAGGGTATGGATTTATGGCTTATACAGCTTTATTGTCTCAAGGCCTGTCATCTCTTGTCTTTTACCTCACGTGACTAGAGACTGTACCATTCTTTATTTTGATTTACCGTTATCACTCATTTATCACATCTTACTCATAATGCTTCATTAGCTCTCTTCTTATTCTTCCTCTAATATTTTTGTCTATCACTTTATTACGAAAATGTCAACAAAACATTTTTTTCACTTTTAGCTCCCCTTCTCATCTGGCTCTTTGGGACGCCTAACATTCTCTTTTTTTTACTAGGGGCAAGAGTCATACTAAGGTAAATATTTATCCCTTCTAGGAATTCACTGCCGATCTTCTAAAATTTCTAGACATTCTAGTATTCATATATGATTGTCATATCCTAGATTGCACAATCTGGGTATCTTACAAGGAGATCTATCACCACATTTGCACTATTCTTCGGAGATATTAGCTAATGATAACAATCCCTCCACCATTTTGGGTTACTCTAACCCCAGATAGATCCTCGTATCATATTTTTCTCTTAAGATGTATCTGTTAGCTCCCATAGTGCATAACTGACATGTGTGGCATATTAAATATATCTTTGTTAATGTTGAAAGTAACTCAGAATGCTTATATTTTTCCACCTTAATTGTAATTATTGATAATCTTCACTAACTAGGTACCTCGTTTCCCTTTTCACCTTGCTTCTTTTGTTTGTTGAAACTTGTATTTACCTTTTGATTCTCTTATTGCCTTTTACCATATGGGTGGATAAGTATCCATGCCTTAGGTCAACTTATCAAGAAGTTTACATGTCTTAATACACACATGATCTGCTGAAGACCTTACATTTACTTATCATAAGCATGATGCAAAATCGAGTTCCTCTGACTCTACTCTTCCACAACCAGATTTACTCGTCATTTTGACCCGATGTTGACTACAGTCAAACTTCATATCCTTGACTAGTTTTTCAACCAATGATCTAAAACACACACAAGCCCCTCCGGACAGCATCCAATCATACCAACAAGCACAATTACATTATTCAAACTTATCCGAAGTCTCAAAATACCCATGGAAATGTCACATAAAGAATCAAGGCTCAAACCGAATAGAATTTCTCTTAAGTTGTTAAATCTTCAATCTTTTAATAGAGTGTCAAAATCACACTTAAACTATACAAATTACTTCCAAACTTTGCACACATGTTCAATTCAACTATATAGACTTATCCAAAGTCATGGAACACCAATTTGAGTCCAATAACAACAAAGTCAACTCATGATCAAACTTATGAACTCTTAAGTTCTTTAAATTGCCAACTTCCGATAAATAGTGTTGAATTCTTCTAGGAACCTCCGAAATCAAATCCGAACATACGTAAAAGTCCAAAATTATCATACGAACCTATCAGAACAATCAAAATTGATTCCTCTATTACCAAAAGTCAAACCTTAGTCAACTGTTTCAATTTAAAATTTCTAAAACAAAAATCATTCTTCCAAGTCAATCATGAACCACTCGAAAATCTAGAGCAACCATACACGCAAGTCATAATACATAATATAAAACTACTCAAAGTCTTAAACCACTGAATAGAACGCTAAAGCTCAAACGAACGGTCGGATCGTTATACACACACATTTTTTTGTGTTTTATTTTTTGGTTTTTTATTTCTTAGTCCCAAAGTAAACTAAAAACGAAAAAAACCAATCAAAATTAGAATTTCAGTCTGGTTGGATTTCATTTTTCGGTTTCATCAGAATAATGGACAACCTTACTTGCTTTGGAAAATGACTTACTTTTGAAATCTTATTTCCATAGAACCTTCATTAGACTGGTAATACCATTATTTATTCCCCCGAATCGGCCTGCTTTCCCAAGAATAATGATTAGTAGCTGTTGGATCTAGCTTTTACCAATCAAAGGCAAAAGAATCTTGTTCTAGGCCAACATATATTGACTGAGAAAGCTTGATTAAGACATAATATAACAGATGAAAAATTAGATTAAACTACTCATATTTTAATAATACAAGAATGGTTCATTTCACGTACTTTTTTTCTCTTTTCACTTAATATATAAATAAAAAATGCAGTATACAACCAGGTGGAGAAACTGCTGAATCCATGAGGATATTTCTTTCGTATTTTATGTAGTTTAATACTGGTGGGATCTTTTCATTGATTACGTATTGTTGACCCTATTTTATTCTTACAAGGAACGCTGATACAACTAATCAACCAATAATTCTATTTGGCATATTTTTAAAATTGTTTTTTGTTAAATTTAAAATTAATCATTATAGTATTTTGGACATGTGAAAAATACAAATTAAGTTACTTAAATGTCGTTCTTGAAGATTCCTCTAAAAACTTTAGAAATTATTTGTATTCAGATAAAACTGTTAAGGTCACTAAATTTAAAAATAAAGGTACTAAAATCTGTACCAAGTTATCTTGATTCTAAATCTGTGCATTACAAATCTCCTATCAAACTTGAGGACTAAATATCCGAACTTTTAAATGCAACAAAATAAATTCTCCACCTCCCCCACACTAAGAGAAAGGACAGAAACAATGTTATGTACAATTTGAGAAAATAGTGGCAAAAACAGAAACATTAGGCTCACTAGTAAACACTAAATGATACTCTACCAGTTTTAATTTAGATGACATGATTTTTTTTATTAGTCCGTTAAAAAAAGAATGATATATTAATACAATTAGAAATAATTAAATTTTAAACTCTTTATTTTAATCATTTTATCCTTAACTAGTATTAGTACTCGTTCGATGTGCGGACAGAAATATTAAAGTATAATTTGAGTTATTGGAATTACCTTAAATTTAACCTTCCAGATAACATGTTTGTTTTTATTTATATTTTTATTTTATATTTGTAACAATCCAACTCCTTGATTTTGTGAGGACCCGAATTTTTTACCCTCGGGAGTCGTGATGGCGCCTACTAGTGAAAGCTAGACAAGCCAACCAACTTAACTATTTACCTTGTTTCTATTTTAATCCGATAACAGTTAAGAGCTAACAATTAGATAACAATAGAATTGAATAAGCGGAAGACTGCATTGTATAATTTTAATAATACTGCTGACACCAATCCATAATAAATCTACCCAAGACTAATGTCACAATTTCACAGACTGTCTAGGAGTACTACAAATAGAGGTCTGAAAGAAATAAATACATCACTGTCTCTGGAAATACATCAAAGAATCGGGAATAGTAGATAGAAGGAGACGTCAATGCCTGAGGACGCCTGCAATACTACCTCGGGTCGCCTGATGAACAAGAAACAACAATCTTACTGCGGTCTGGAATCTACAGCACTGGGATCTGCACAAAAGAGTGCGTAGCGTAGTATCAGCACAACCGACCCCATGTGCTCATAAGTGCCTGGCCTAACCTCGGCGAAGTAATGATGAAACTAAGACCATACTATAAAATAAACCTATGTAGTTAAATTATATACAATTGTCACGCCCCGAACCTAAGTCTGGACATAACACGACACTCGGTGCCTAACTATATGTGATCGAGCGAACCAACCGGTTGGATGAATCAACATGTGATATCATAACATACTGAATGCGGAAGATAAACTAACACATGCTGAAATACTGAAAGTCTGAATGATAAAAATTAAAGTGCAGATATACTAATACAATTTTAAAATATATTTGTAGTCAACATAGATTAATATGAAAAGCTTGCGACTCTGTCTAGCTGTTACTCTAGTCTACGAAGCCTATATTGAAGTACTGAAAACATTGTATATCTGTAAATACTGAAAGATTGTAAAGTAATGATAATTCCCCAAAAGAATCGGGATCACCAAATAGGTACGAGAATCCTAGCGCTCTAAATCGTCAACCTATAAATCATTACCTGCATCATGAGATGCAGAACCCGGACAAAAAGGACGTCAATACATTTGAATTGTACTGGTATGTAAAGCAACTGAAAGAAAGAATTATAAATGTTGAAACTGAAACTAAGCTGAAAACTGAGAGTTTATAATTGATAACTGAAATGATAACAATTCAAACTGAAACTGAAATGATAACTGATAACTGGTAACTGAACTGATAATTGATAACTGGACTGATAACTGGTAACTGATATGATAGCTGATAACTGAACGGTAACTAATAATTGAACTTAAAGGAAGTAAGTATATGAATACTCCATCTTCTGAATGATGAAAAACCTTTTTATCTGAATATTAAACCGCAGCATCAAGCCCAATATATACGTATATATAACTGCGACCTCATGTCCAAAATGCATAAAACATAAACTGCAGCCTCAGACTCAAAGATGCATAAAACATAAAGTGCAGCCTCATGCCCAAATACAGGTGTCAACATTCAGGAATTGAGAATCAAACTGCAATACATGATAATGAAATACTAAATCACACCAAGTTACATGATACTGGAATACTGGATCACACTAAGTTACATAATACTGGAATACTGAATGGGAGTAGACTGAGACATGTATTCATAACATTTAGAATGAAAGTGGAGAACGAGTTATGAAGCTAGAGAATAGAAGTTCTACAACTATTCCAAGGACTGGGCTTAACACTATTTCTGAGGCAATTGGTAATGTCGTAAAAGAACGCAATGTAGGGAGAATCATTCAAATTCCCAAATATAGAGAGTTAGCCTCATATATCTTAACTTCCTCCTTTTGAGCATAATACAACATTCGCCACATTTTTCAACTTTAATCTATATCAATACAATTCAAAGGGGTTCCAAATTAGCAACAATATCCATGCTTTGGTCACTTAAGCATTTTATCAAATACCGGTGAGTATAAAGCTTCATAATCCCTATTAATGATATTTCTACACCCAATAACTGATTTTCTTGTTGTTGGATAAATTCTAAAGTCTCAAATGATTATAATCAATATTATTCTTCATCACCCGTAAGGTAAACAACACCCTTAACCAATACGGTTCCATTAAATAAACATCTTTCAATCTCTATAATAGTTGTGTATTTATATTAGGAACTTATGGCTTCTAATAACCACACCAAGAGACCCAACACTCAATTCACACTCATATACCCATAATAAATTCATACATGTAAGTCTAAGAGTGTAGGATTACCTTTTGGAATAAATCTTGCAAAATCCTCCTTTGAGTTCTTGAGGGAATTTCTTGAATATCTATGTGTTTTATGAGTAGATTTCATCAATAATAGTGTAAGAATGATGGAATTTCATACCAAGTTAATGGAGATTTCTTACCTTGAAGATGGGAGGGGTTGGAGGTCTTGAGTGGGTGGAAGAAGACCACATAATTTGTCCAAAAAAATAGGAAAAAATGAACCCTAAAATTGGGTTAAAAGAGCAGGGACTGGGGCGCGACTACTCTAGCAATGTTTCTCGCTTCGCTGTCCATCGCATTCAAGGGAAGACAAAAATTTGCGTCTACTTTGGCAAAGCGAGCTCGCTTCGCTGTCCGCCAAAATAACTGGGTGGTATGTCTTTAGTAATTTGGTCATAACCTTTTACACATAGCTCCGTTTTGGCTTCACAATATATAGTTGGAAATCTATTGCAAAGGTCTACAACTTTAATGCTTTGAGTCTGTTCAAATTTCCTTAAATATACTCACTAAAACCTACTGGAAGACGGACCTTCTGCAAACTTAGTCGATTTTGTGAAATCTTATGCACCTCACTCCCCGTCTTGATTCTAAAACCACTATTTTCACACATAATCATCTCGATGAGACTTAATATGTCCAAAATATAACCTTAATACTCCTTTAACTCATTCATACCTAATCTTAATGTGCGGTATTTACATTATCTCCCCATTGGGATCATTCGTGTTGAATGATTGCCCTGAATGTAACTTCTGCTAACTCCAGACCTTAAACGTGTCTGGTGCAACCATGAACTTGCATTAACACTTGCATACTAAACATAATGAATACATTATTACCGAACTATTAAGATACTGAACTAAATGGCTACTAACTAACTAAATACTTAAATATATGGAGATTGTAATTAAGGCCTTAATGAGAAAGTTAGATACCTTCGACATTTCTCCAAAATACCTACCAGCTAACAGAGCATAACACTATCTCCATATGGCATAATAATATATATAACATGATGCATATATATATATATATATATATGAACACTTGTCTGTTATGGATACGTGAGTTCTAAACTAACGTGGATATATGAATACTGAACCGGCACGAATAATCGAGTATTGAACTGATGTGAACATCTGATCACTGAACTAACATTAATATCTGGGAACTAAGCTGGCATGAATATCTGAGTACTAGACTGATATGAGTGTCTGAGTACTGAACTGGCTTGAATGTTCTAGCTTGAGATCTGAATACTAGAAACATAAATGTCGTGACATGAGATCTGAATACTGGAAACTTGAATTTTATAATATGACACGTGAAATACTGGTATACAACCGCTAATTATGGTGGAAATGCTAAATCATAAGCTACTTACCCGATCCTCATAGGATCCAATATGGGCTTATGTATCTAGGATTGAGCTTTGCTTTCTTTCCAAATCTTATAACACATTTCATAGGCGAAACTTTAGGAACACCTAATCATCAACTTGAATTTCTTCATAGACTGATTGACCAAATATAGTCCCAACAATTTCCACTTCTCCAACCTCGAACCAAATAATTGGCAATCTACAACTACGCCCATAAAAATCATGCTTTCAATTCAAAATGAGGAGATAATCCTATTATAAGGTCTATATTTACCATCTCCACTAAAAGATGTGTGTGTTCTGAGATAAACACTTGGTTTACTGCTGCTTGACTTTCACTTGCTGATAATTCAGACACTTGGCCAAAAAGTGTGCAACCTTATTTTTCATTTCGTTCCACCAATAAATCTCCTTAATTCCATGATACATATTTTTGGTACCTGAGTAAATAGAATACCTGAAATTCTGGTCTTCTAGCATGATCTTCCCTCTTTAAGTCCATCTATGGTTAGAACACACAATCTATCCTGGTACATCAAAGTATCATCATCTCCCTCTTGTTAAAAAGCCATCATGTTATGCACGTGAATCCCTTCTTCCAGCTACAACAAGTAGGGATAATCAAATCGTTTCTCCTTCACTTTGGCTACTAAGGAGGAACAAGTCATGTTCTAGACATCAAATACACCATCTTTGGTGTCCCAAAGTCGAACTCCTACCTTGGCTAAGCAGTTAACTTCTTTCAACATAGTTAACCTATGAGCTATACTTCCCACACTTGATTATCTTCCTAAGCACTTCCTAAAAACACTTATGATGTTGTTATAAGCTAAGTCTCTGACCACTACTCGAAATATTAGCGCCGCGTGCAATGGCACTACCCTCGTAACGCATAAATGAGCGTGATTTTATAGATTTTTTGTGATCACTTTATCACCAATAACTAAGCTCGGTGATCATTCTAATCACTTTGTGTTTCTTACACATGCTAGACTTACTCCTTGTGGTAATTATATAATTTTCCCTTAATACCGAACTAATTTTCCTTTTTCATATCCCATGCTACTATTCAAGTTTCATATCTCCAACTGGACTTACTGAAAATTTTCACATTACCCCTTAGACCAAAGGTCTTATACTTGGGGATCCTTCTTTTATTTTGGATCCAAATAACTTTCCTTATTTGCTGCAATTCTTTCCATTCTACCCCAATAACGACTCATCTTCCAACTTACTTATGGGCTAGGAAAAATGAAATTATTCACATGATGGAAAGCTAATGTATTCACAACTATCATACACAATCTCAATAATCTAACTATGCTCACACTGTTAATCTTGGGTAAACCTCTTTTCGATAATTCTTAAAGGCTATTCTTCTACTGCTTGCTCTTTTACTACTAGCTATTTTTATTTTATTTTATTTTTTCCATTGTTACTGTACTTCGGGTTTAACTTAAACTCTTTAGGTTCCAACACACGTTCGATATTTCAAACTATCATCCACTCACTAGAGTTAACTCGGCAAAGTGAATCAAATCTTACCTCTACTAGCTCTGCTGAAATTGCTAATTCACTGTATTTTCTCAAACTTATTAACTATTCTTTTACTTACCACCTGCTAGCATTATGTTTCCTTGCTCTACTTTGAATAACTAAAGTGAACCATAAGGTTTATCCAACCTTCCCTCATCATCCGACAATATTCTCTTGCCGTACACTATTATTCTCTTTGAACTATGCACATGGATCACACTTAGAGAAATTTTATCTGTCTTAAAAAAATTAGAATATCTAACCCCCAAACTTTGTAGTTCTAATTTGAATAAATCTAACCAACTTCAAATCATTCCCTAAAATTCAATGTCACCTGCTCTTGGTCATCATTTCGTACATCGTATTATTCTTAGCTTTATTTCCCTTAGGCTATTTTCTGTCCAAAACTATAGTGATCAATTTTGTTCCTGCTGCGGTTGAATTCTTAACCTGTTACACTATGAGATCTGATATCCAGATACACTGCCATACACATATGATAATCACTTCATGCACCATCAGGTGAGTCTTGGGTCTTAATACCTAAAATATGCATAGATGTTGTTATAATCACTATTACTTACATTTTTTTAGCATCCATATGCATCAATGTATACTCAAAGTCTCCTGAAATTTTGATACACTAAAAATTGAAGTTCTGGTAACTGAATAACAAACAACTGGCATACTAAATAACCATAAACCTACTAACGGAAAGACTGCATAACTGGTAACTAAGTTAAACTGATAATCATAAAACATAATGGGTGCTTTTGTACTTTGTAATAAGGTTATGCTCTAATCTATACTATTATCCATTGCATCCCACTTTCAACATCTTTTCAAATCTCATTTGTTACAAAAATGTACTATATAGTAATACCACAATAGGCAAATCATCCTTTCTAGAACCTTAGAATGTTCTTGCATGCTGCTTGGGCATTCGATACGTATGGAATTCGATAGGAAGAGAAGGTTTAGTATTGCTCTAAGCTTCATGGAACAATCAATAGTAGAAAGAAGTGTGACAATCCTGAATGTCCTGGTAGTTAACCATTTATATGAGTGGTCAACACACACATATAAAAGAAACTCCACTGGACACAACTTCATAGACTCCCTAGGACTCTTGAACCTAGTGCTCTGATACTAAGCTTTGTCATGTCCTGAACCTGGGCCTGGACGTAACACGACACTCGGTGCTTGACTACATGTGACTGAGCGAACCAACTGGTTGGCTGAATCAACATGTCATATCATAACATACTGAATGTAGAAGATAAACTAACACATGCTGATATATTGAAAGTCTGAATGATAAAAATTGAAGTGCAGAAATACTAATACAATTTTGAAACATATTTGTAGTCAACATAGCTTAATATGAAAAGCTTGCAACTCTGTCTAGCTATTACTCTAGTCTATGAAGCCTCTATTGAAGTACTGAAAACATTGTATATCTGTAAACACTGAAATACTATAAAGTAATGATAATGCCCCGAAAGAACTGGGGATCACCAAATAGATTGTACGAAAATCCTAGCGCTCTGAATCTTCAACCTGTAAATCATTACCTACATCGTGAGATGCAGGCCCTAGGCAAAAGGGACATCGGTACATTTGAATTGTACTGGTATGTAAAGCAACTGAAAGAAAGAATTGTAAATGTTGAAATTGAAACGAAGCGGATAACTGAGAATTTATAATTGATAATTGAAATGATAACTATTACCACTGAAACTCAAATGATGACTGATAACTGATAACTGATAGCTAATAGCTGGTAACTTAACAGATAATTGGTAATTGAACTGATAACTGATAACTAGACGGATAACTGGTAACAGATATGATAGATGATAACTGAACGGTAAATAATAATTGAACTTAAAGGAGGTAAGGATATGAATACTCCCTATTTTGAATGACGAACAATATAATTATCTGAATATTAAACTGTGGTCTATGTACCAATATATATATATATATATATATATATATATATATATATATACACACACACAAGTTGTGGCCTCGGGCCCAAGTATACGTCTACATAACTGCGACCTCAGGTCCAAAATGCATAAAGCATAAACTGCAGCCTCAGGCCCAAAGATCACAAGTGGACCAAGATTGCTTAGGTTGTGACACATGACCGTTGTTAGACTTGATTTTTATACTCGACTAGGCTCATTTTTCTCTCATTTTCACTTAATTTTCTTGGATGGGAGATTTTTATCATGTATTTAGGTAAGTTATTTTCACTTTTTGTTAGTTAAATACATGGATTATATATGGACTTAAATATGAATTTTTGTAGAAATTGTGTTATTTTGGAAGAAAGCCTAAATTTGATATATTTGAATTTTGACCACGAAATTGGACATGGAATTAGGAATAAATTATATATTTGAGTTTGTGATGTTATGGGTAATGTTTGTCTTCGAAAATATTCGTAATCCAGGCATGTGGGCTTGGGAGTTGACTTTGTTGACATAAACTGATTAATTAAGATTCTTTTGGTATATTTTGATTGGTTTACACATTTGTTTGACTAGTTTCAGATCGTTTGGTATTGGTTGAAGAGTCAGAGATATGTTGGTGCTAGCTATCTAATTTCGGAGAGAGGTAATTCTCCTATCTAACCGTGTGAGAAGGAAACTATCCCTTAGGTATTAAATTTGTTATGTGGTACTTGTTATGGGAGCCGCGTACGCGTAAGGTGATGAGAGTCCCTACGTAGCTAAAATAAAGCTTATGGACTTAATCATGTGATGCTTGTACTACCTAAACCCAACTTGTTAGTTTAATTACCTTAAACTTGTAAATGTAATTTGATTAGAGATTATGTTAGGACGAACCTCATTATCTTTGTGACGACCCGGCCCGTCGTCACGGGAATTACCACCCCATTATGTTGTAATTTCATGTTTCATGCTTTATATCAGTGTTAGAGTCTATCGGGTGATTTAGGAGTGAATTGGATTGAAAATGAGGCATATAGCCTTTTTGAAGGAAACTTGAATAAGGAAAGTCAACCCGGAGTTGACTATTTGGTTAGAGGGCTCTGAATCGGATTCTGATGATTCGGTTAGTTCCGGGAGGTGATTTGTGACTTAGGGGAGCGATCGGAATTGAATTTGGAGGCCCGGTGTAGAAATAGGCTTGAATTGGCTAAGGTTGATATTTGGCGAAATCCGAACGGTAGGTGAGATTTTGATCCGGGAGTCGGAATGGAGTTCCGACAGTTGCAGTAGCTTTGTTAGGTGATTTTGGATGTGCCTGCAAAATTTCAGGTCATTCGGACGTCGTTTGGTCGGGTTTTTGATCGAATGTGTAATTTGGAATGTTTTAAGGAATTTAGGCTTGAATTCGATGCTAATTATGGGTTTTGATGTTGTTAGACGTGTTTTGAGGATTGGAGCAAGTTCGAATAAGGTATTAAGATGTGTTGGTATGTTTGGATGAGGTCCCGGGGCCTCGGGGTGTTTTCGGATGGTTAAACGGGAGAAAATTGTGGAAAAAATTGCAGGTCGGGATCCTGCTTCTGTTGTTTCCGCTCCTGCGGAATTTTGGACGCAGGAGCGTGTCCGCAGAAGCGGACGAGGTGCGCAGGAGCGGCTGGTTACGCAGAAGCGGAAGTCATTCCGCTGAAGCGGCATCGCTGGTGCGAGCCAGTGATCGCAGAAGCGAAGGGGAGAAAATGGGCATGGTCCGCAGAAGCGGGCATTCGACCGCTTGGGCGAGACCGCAGAAGCGGACAATGGTGCGCAGAGGCGGATGTTTCCGCAGAAACGGAAGTTTCTTCGCAAAAGCGGGCCCGCTTAAGCGGCCCTTTGCTCGCAGAAGCGGAAATGGCCGGCTAGGCCTGGAACCGCTGAAGCGACCCTTTGGTCGCGGATACGGGTGCGTAGGAGCGGAAAATATTCCGCAGAAGCGAAAATCGCTGTAAGTAAGTGTATCAGAAGTTAGAAAAATTTCAGAACATTTCACACATTTTGGGTCTCGGCTTTAGAGGCGATTTGGGCGATTTTGAAGAGAAATTCAAGGGAAATCATCATGTAATCATCTATGGACTTAAACTATGATTAGTATTGGTAATATTATGCAATTATATCATGAAAAATGGAGGAATTTGGGGTAATTTATGGAGGATTTAGCCCTAGGCTTGGACTTTAGAAAATCAAGGTTTTGAATGGGCAAATGGAGTCCGAATTTGGTAAAATTGATATGCTTAGACTCGTATTGAGATGAGGGTTCCGAATATGTGACTTTCGTGATTTTTCGATAAGCGTACCGAAAGTCGGGTTTTGACAACTTTGGGAATTTTGATGTAAATTGAGTTATATTGATTGGGTGTCATCCCATTGGCCTAATTTGTTGTGTTTCTACTGTATTTGATCAGATTCTACGCGTGCGGAGCTTGATTCTCGTGGCAAGTGCATTGCGGAGTAGTCGTCGCGCCGTATTGAGGTGAGTAATAGATGTGGGTGATGACCAGCGGGTTCGAAACCCCGGTATACCACTTTGTGACGCCGTATAGCGGCGAGACACGCACACTCTTGAGAGTGCGGGGTCGATCATGAACTGGAGACTATATATTAGTCCGACCTGTTGATACTGTATTATTGGCTATTCTCGAGCCGTTTTAGTCCGACCTGTTGATACTGTATTATTGCCTATTCTCGAGCCGTTGAACCCCCTTCTTGGGCGGTTGAGTATACTTGTGGGCCGTGAGCCACTTATTGGATCCCGCGAGGATCGTTATCATTGTCTTATCATATAGACATGCTAGTTTACTACTAGTCCGCAGCTATTTTTGTTATTATGCTAATTCCAATCTCTGGAACTTGATATTACTGTTTTCCAACTGAAAAATGATAAAAGAGTTTTCAAAAACTACTTTTGAGCCTGCGAGGCTGTATCTGCATATTAGCTGACTAGTAGTGGATCGGGCCGCACGCCGCAGCGAGATATATGTTGGATCGGACTGCACGCCGCAGGAATATCTCTATGAGACGTGCTTGGGCTGTAGGAGCCCCTCCGGAGTCTGAACCCCCACAGTGAGCACGGGTACCCAAAATTGGAGTCGGGCTACGCGCCGTAGCGGTCATATCATGCATTGCATTGCATTTAGCTACATCTGCTAGCTGTTATGCTATTTATTGGTATTTGTTGGTACAGGTACAGTGAAGATTGATTCTATGACAGGGTAGCCGATTATAGCTTTACATAGTGCTTTATTGCGGATTTCTTATCTGCGCTGTCTTACCCTTGTTTATTACCACTGAGTCTGGCAGTACTCATTTTACTCCCCGCACCTTGTGTGCAGATCCAGGTACCTCTCAGCAGTGATCCAGTAGCTGTGCGAGGCGACGTTTGTGGATATTCGAGGTAGCCGCAGAGTCCGCAGGACCCGATATTCCTTCTTACTGTCTTGATGTTGTATTGACTTTTCTTTCCGCACTTGGTATCTTGTAAACCTTTATACACTCCTGTTCAGTAGAGGCTCATGACTCTTGACCCTTGGTCTATGGGAGTTGATGTATTATGGGACTTGGTTCCCCGTTTTCGTTATATGTTTCGCTGTTATTTCGTGAATTAATATGCCTAAATGGGCTAAAGCGAGCTTCTAGCTCCGTGGTTGATATTGATTGGTCAGGCTGGCTTAGCAATGTGCTGGGCGCCATCACGACCGGATTTGGGGTCGTGACAATCTTGAGATGTTTTGAGGTATATTTGATTGTTAGTAACGGTTATGTTTGGCCCGTAATTTGATCAGTTTCTTTTCGTACTGGGGATCGGGCTGAATACCTTGGCAGTATATTTGAGATGTATCTGTGATTCGCGTCGGTCGACCCTTAGAGCGTACACAACATTCTGGATCGGGTCATACGACCTCAGTATAATTTGTGTGTAATACCGCTAGGAGTCCGAATATTCATGATATTTCACTTTTGACTGACACTTGACATTTATATGATATTCCTTAACTATTCAAGATAACACTTTATATTTTTTATCTGTTGAGATTGTATATGAGATTTGAGAAATTTATATTGTCAATGTTGGAGGATTTTTTTAGTTACAGTTCTTACCTCATTGTTGTTGTTGTTGTGTTTCATATTCATTTAAAGTTTAATATATTGATTTATTGGATCACTAGTAAGTGCCGATGTCGACCCCTCGTCACTACTTCATTGAGGTTAGGCTAAATACTTATTGGATACGTGTTGATTTACATACTCATGCTACACTTTTGTACTTATTGTGTAGGTATATTTTTCAATGGTCATTTGGGCGCAAGGGCGTAACTATGGACGAGACTTTACGGTGAGTTGCATCCTTTGACATAATCCGCAACACATGGAGTCTCCATCATATCCATTTTTGTTATCATGTCTATTTTGCATTCAAGATAGATCGTGTATTGGTAATGTATTCCCTAGTAGATGCTCATGCACGTGCGACACTGAATTTTGGGATATTCTAGTAGATGATAATGGTTTTGCTAAATATTGATGCCTTTTTATTTTATATCTTTCTAATATTGTATGTTCCATGTCCATGATTTAATTCCCTTATTTAATAAAATGCATGATTTAAAAAGTAATAAAATGAAAAAGAAAGTTGATAGCTCATCGTTGGCTTGTATAAGGGCGATGTTGGGCAACATCATAGCTTATAGTAAAAATTGGGTCGTGACAACTGTGACTCATCATCCACCACCTCCTTCCTTAGGTATTGCATCACCATATTTCCAAAGAATTATCTACCCATCCTCTTTACTCCTTCTCACACATGCTATCCATTGGCGTATCAAACGGATCACATTCACCTTTTGGCGTATCATCAAGAAATAGAGCAAGCACACTCTCTCATGCCCAATATGAGTATCGTGATTGCACGTCACCTAAAACCATACGAGCCCCTCAATACTATCTAACTGGAGATTCTTTCTTCAATCTTAATCCACCAACCTTTGAACCCAATCTCTGACATCAAAAATTTATTATAAGACACAATTATTTCACCTATACACTACATAAATCTAAACAAGTTGCATCATCCATAACCATATTCCAAGATATGATCACACGATACCTCATAACTTATGTACCCAGAGTAATATCATGCGACCATAATAGCTTCTCATTAGTAAACTCAGCGCTGGTAACAAACCTCATCAAATAAAACCTCTTTCTAATCCTTCGTACACTACCAATGATAAAACAAACACATAGAAAATCATAAGTCATAACCACTCATCAGATCAACAATTCGTGGACTTCTTTCACAAGATAAGAGCCATTGCCTAATTCTAAGCCATGTGCTGACATTATTCTCGCAAATATACCTCAACCAAATCTAATGGCACTAATTCCAGGTTCAAAAATCTCATTTCACCTAGTACTAGTTGATTGACTGACAGGCCACATCAATGGCACCTAGAGCTACAGACGATGCAATCTTGCACATGCAAGCAATAACTCAAATATAACCAATGATAACAGGATAACCAAATAGGAGAACTACCCAACAAGATCGGCAGATACAACCACCAAGGAACAATGTTATGAACCCATCACCCACGGGAGAAGCAAAACACATGACATAAGATTAAGGGATCATATCCTAACATAAATATGATGCGTAACATAGCCCAATCCAAACATATCGATCCACATAGAATACTCGCCGAGCCAGAATGCTAATAACCACTAAACACGTGTGTATCAACAGCCAACACACAAAGTGCATGGCTATAACCATCGAAAAATGGATGGCATAATATACCACAGACAGACAGGAAAATCATGACTAGGGTGCAATAAGCAACTCGACATCCCAAAAGCCACATCGCTTGAATTTCGCCATAAAGCTGAAAAAACTACATCTTGTGCATAAATAGTCAACAATCTCACAACTCATCGTAACATAGGAGAGTAACACATATAACATATTAGAACATGAATCAGACCAACTCTAGTCGATGGCACACCCCTTAAAACTAGTTGTACGGAGTAAAAAAACCTGATCTGATGTAGAACACACATTCTCATTAGATAAGAGACATTGGATTTAAAGAAGAAAACTATGTGTTCTTGAAAGTGGCGTCCATGAAATGAGTCATGAGATTTGAAAAAACAAAAGATGATTTCTAGATTGCTGGCCCCTATAAAATCCTAAGCAAGAAGATTAATGCGGCCTATAAGATTGACTTGCCGGTAGAATTATCATTTGTCCATTATGTGCTTGATGTATCGATATTAATGTAGTGTCTTCGGGACAAAGTCCAAGCTATTCATGTGTATCAGGTGGAAGTCAATAAGAACTTGACCTATGAAGACGTACCCATCAAAATTCTTGACAGACAAGTTCGAAAGTTAAGAACCAAAGACATGACGTCAGTTAAAGTCTTATGGCATAATCTTGATTCGGGTGAGGGAAAGGAGAAACAAGAAGGGGATTATAAGACTTAAAATCAAACTCCCCCCCCCCCTCTCCCAAAAAAAAATAATGTAAAAGTACCAATAAAGTGTAAATACCGATAACCAACCTGAACAATTAAAATAATAGTTTTATATAATGAGATTAAATAAAACTAAATTGGCAAAGGTGTAAATACCTAATTTTTGCCCTTTCTATTTGTCCTACGTTATATTTTTTTTAGGGTTATTGTGTGAATTTATAAAAAATTTAATATGACTTTTGTCGCATTATTTTGTTAAAAGGTTTAAGGGATTGAGTTAATTATTTTAAAGTTGAAATTGACCCAAATTTGGATAAAATTGGTGGTCCAAACCCAGTCGAGACCATTTTGTCTAAAAGATGCCCCAAAAAGACGTCGTTTTGGTTAAGTGGTCTTGGATTGATCCAACGGCACTAGTTTGATCTTCATCCTATGTATTTAAGACCTAAAATCCCAAAAATATTTTCCCATTTCCCCATCTTTCCCCTTTCTTCTTCTCTCTTACCACTCTCTCTCTCTATACTCCATTGCCCGCTGCCACCTGCTCCACGGTGGTTCCGTCAGCCAGAAATCGGCGTCGCCGTCCTCTAGCGGTCAAACACCTTCCAATGAACGTCAATCTATTCATCTCCTCCTCATCTACCCTAATCCAAGCCCCAAATCCCTCAAATCCTTCTCAAACGCCACAAATCTTCGAAAGAACCAAAACCCTAGCTGCCTATTTATTCCTTAGATTTGTCAATTTTGATACCTCACCACCACTAAATACCTACATGAGTGTGTATGTCTTATTCTAATCTATTGTTCTTTCTTAGTTCAATGTCGAAACTTTGGTGGCTCACTTTCGGCGGGTTGCTGGTTGTTTCTACTTTGGCTCGAACAAGTATTTCTTGTTACTAAGTTCGTTATTCAACTTCAGTTTAACTGGAGTTTATAGTGATGGGCTAGTAACAAGAATAGCATGTCTGGCATCAAAAACTCCATCAACCACCGCCTTAATCACCACCACAGCTGCACCACTCGATTTTTAGTACACCTTAATCCCTTGTGTCTAGAGTTTTCAAAATGGGCCAGCCAAGCCCAGCCCACCCAGCCATCGCGGGCCATAAAAGTTGGTGGGCTAGGACGGGCTGGCCCTTCATGCAAAAGAGCCTTAAAATAGCCAGCCTAACTCAGCCCTAAGAGAGTCACGGCTAGGACGGGTCAGTCCTTTATTTCTAGCCATTTTTAGAAGATAATTTTATTTTCAAATAGTTAATTAAGTGACTTAACAAAAATCAACGCATACATCTAAATCCATCAAAATATAGTAAACAAACAAAAACAAAAGCCTAAATAAGATCCATGTACATATACAAATGCATACAGAATAGATATAAACCCAATATAAAACGGATAAAATATGTATGCATGGGAATAAAATATAAAGCAAACACATCATTAGTCATGTACATAATGTATAATAGTCCAAATATTAAACTTATTTATTTGTAAGATAGAAAGATTAGTAAACTCAAAAAAAAAAAAAACTAAGTACCTTGTAGTAAGTCGTAGATGCTGAAGAACAAGAGAGATGTAGTGATAAAAATTTGAGGATTGAGGGGAGGAGGGCGAGAGTTGCGTTAGTATATTTACTATTGAGGAATAAAAGTTTATGATTTATGGTTAGGGTGCATGACTTAAGTCTTTAGCCCATTCTAAATCTTTACTTATTGTTTCTTAATTTAAAATTTGAATTAAATAAATATTGACATGCGGGCCAGCCTCAGCCCAGCCCCAGTCAAGCCTCAACAGCCGCCGGCTAACTTGGCTCAGGCTTCTTAGCCTCAGTTATTAAATGGGCTTAAAATATCTTAGCACAACCCTATTCTAGTAGCAGGCTGGATTGGGCTGGCCTCATGGGCTAAGCCCATTTCGACGGCTCTACTTGTGTCCCCTTTATTTTTCTTTTACTTTCTGTTTCATTGTAGTTTGTTTAGGTCTGAAATTTGTGATTTTTCTTTTTTGTTTGATCATGTGTTTTATTTATCTTTAGTGAGTCGTTAGTTAGTTTAGAGTCAGTAATGATTAATTGTCGCTCGTTGATCTCAAATTATTTTGTTGTTCAGATTCCTATCTCATAAGTTCTGCTAGTGGTCTTTGAAGTTAGTTGTAGATTCAAGTTTGTAAATTTTAGCTTCAATTGCAGTTTCTGTTATTTCACAGTTAATTCATCGTTCTAATTAATTGATGTTTCAGCAGTTTTTAACATAATCGCTAGTCAGTTTAGTGAAATTGAAGGTTTAAAGTTGCTTCTCATGTGATTATTATTCACTATGGTTAATTCATGTTAAATAAGGTATGTTGATATAATTAGACATTTAACTAAGATAGTCAGTCACTCGTTAGATTCCGTAGTTATTGGATTTTTGGTGTAATTGATTGTTCGCTCAATTAGGATCATTTTGTTTGAGACGAACATGTTTTGTGGTCGAATATAACATAAAGATAAAGCATTCTTAATATATATGTGGTGCGTTTTTGTTTGGTTCAGCTTAATAGTTTTAGTTTTGGTAAAGTTCTGGCCTTTTTACTACCAGATTTGGCCAATCCAAGTCTGGTTTGAGATCTAGTTCTGTTGAATGAATGAATTGAAGAAAAATGGGATGGTTAGTAAGGGGGTAATGAGTATGAGGCTTTTGTTTGGTTGCTTTTACTGTTGAGGACTATTTTGCAGTACAATACTCTAAAATTCATTCCACAATTGATAAGAAAAAATTGTTCATTCACCAAAATTCTGATTTTGGACAGATTTTTGTCAAAAATCCATAATTTTGGATAGATTTTTGGCGAAATAATATCCGTCCCAAGAGTCCTCCTCCTCCTATATAAAAGTGGAGGTCTTTACACATCTTCTAGGAGCTTGACTCTAAAAAGAACATCTCCACACAATCTATTACACTTAGATATCATCTTTTACACTCTAAAAGAACTAAAACAAATTGAGAACTTTGAGTCTTCGAGTCTTTGAGTCATTTTCTAGAGAGTATAAAACTTTGTGAGTTTGATTCTTAAAGTATAAAACTTTTAAGAGAAACAGAGGATCTTGTATTCTGGAGTTACTAGTGGCTAGCTTCAACTGCTTTGCTGCGTATTCTGGTTCATTTTCTTGAGTTCAAAAGTCTGTTGGGTGTTGGTTGTCTTTTGGTGTGTTGCTGCTTATACTAATTGTTGTTCTGATGTGATCTGGAAATAGTTGATTTGCTGAATTTTTTTTCTTTCTGCTGTTCAGGTAACATTCAAACCACGTAAACTCCTAAAATCAAGTTGGAATGAAAGATAAAGATGCTGGGAAATATTAGTAGTGTCATTGGTTTATTGTAATTCAGTTTTTGTTACATGCTCTTAGATGTTGAATAATATTATGGTTGTATGTTAGAAATTAAGTTGTGACAAGCATCTTTAATCCTGTGTCAATGTTTTGAATTTAATATCGTTTGGCTATCATTTGCCCTATTGTGTGAAAGGAGTATTTATTAAACTTTGAGCCTATGTAAGCAAAGTCTGGCCTAGAGCCTTTTTTTATATTGAGTTTTATGTTTGTCCCTTTGATATTGCAAAGTTAAACCCTTTTATTGATTAAAATTCAAATAACCTTGCTTATTTTCCCAAAAGGGTCATTTGAGTAAGTTGATTAAGCTGTAAATAGAAGGTGATTGTTTCTGTAAACATATTTTGTAAATAGGTGGCTATGAATTGTAAATGGCAAGATAAGGCCAGCGTTGTAATGTGACTCTAAAAGGCCACTGCAGACATGAAGTCCAAGAGCACATAGGCCTCCTAGATTTTTTCTTGGAAATGAATTGGTTGGTTTTATCAGCCCAATAATGGGCTGCTTCATTTTAATATCACCACAAGCCCACGTTTTACTAGTTCTTAAACTAGTAATCATAGTAATTGCGATGCCATTTCAATTGGCCATAGACTACTCATTTCGAATATGTAATTATTTTTCTTAATTGGAAAAAAAAACCATCAATAAATAAATAAATAATAAAAATGTTTTTCTTTGATTAATTACATAATATAGTTTTTAAAGTTAGTCAACTCTCTTTTTTAAGGTAACAATAAGTTAAGTTTCAAAAATATATTTTAAATATCGACGCCGCCCTATTTTTAGTTCATTAAATAAATTCAATAAAATTAGATGATTTATTTATTCATAAAGAAGACTCAATCACCTAATGGCAGTAGCCCGGAAGTATATTGTATTAATAAAGATAATTAATTTTGTCTTGACTGGTGTCGGTAAGACTCGTTTCGAAACAAAGACATAAATAAAATGGTAAGGTCGTACGGACACGTCTTGTTCCCAATTCTTTCTAATAATTTAGAGCTTTATTTAATTAACTTCGAGTAATTCACTATTAGGTGCGACACGAACCAAGGTCGGGAATACCCGTCTTTGTTAGTATAAGCTAGGGTCAGGGATACTCATCATAGTTTGAGAGTGATAAAGTCATCAAAAATAAAAGTGGTTATAGGCAAATATAAAAATCAAATAAAGCACAGTTTATTTAAAATTAACTTAAAGTCAGATGTAGTCAACAAAGTGACTGTACTAGAACCACAGTACTAGAACCACAGAACTCGGAAAATGACTTATACCTTCTCCCCGGTCAACAATTTGCGTATGATCCACTTTCAACCCTTCATTTAATTATGAACAGTTTACCTAGAAGAGTATAAATTGGTTGTTTGCATGTGTACGTTAGATTAGAGGACTTTTATATTTTAATTCCTGTATAATTTTGTTCGCAATATCAAACAACCGCATTACAATTTTTAAAGAAGAAATTAAGTTATATATATGTAATATTAGTCATGTGAAAAAAAATCAGAATATACGCTTAATCGATTGTATCAGTTACTTATTCTCTTTTTGAGATTATTAACTCGTGCTTATCAATCTATTAAACAATAAATGAAAGTAGATTCTACATGGTCAATACTTGCGCAAGAAATACGACCCCTGCAACTTCACATATATTCTTCAGCTTAAACCAAGTAATAAAACGCTATTTTTTAATGTCGAACGGAGCTTTTCGGGTTTTTGAGTTCATTTAAATTCAGTATTTTTTAAACGAGACATAAATTTAACTGTAGAATCTATTAAAATTTTAAATAATTAATATAAACTCATAAAGCTTGAATCTTAAATTAGCCTATGATATACAATTCTGGGAATGCTGCCTTTTGTGAAATTTTGTGATTATAACCAAGTCTTCTTTTGTTTTGGTCCAAGATTATAAAAGTCAACCATACTACTACGACTGCTACAAGTCTTCAAAGTAAACCAAGTATAATAAAGTGTTGCTTCCTTCAACTCTTTTTAACCGTCACATAAACCACACAAAAAAAAATATCAAAATATTTGTTACTTTAGAAAATTAAAATGCAATAATTCGTTTTTCCTAATTCCGTCTTTACAGCTCTAAAAATAATATTATGAATTATTTATTTTAAAAAAATAAGGATAAATCTAGTAAAATATCACATATAATTAATGTTATTAAATGATTTTTTAATTGGTGTATCAAAACCTAAAAGACAAATAAGATAGATTGACAGAGCATTACGTAGCTTATTTGTCAATTAATTCCCTCCCCCACCAGTACCACCCATCCCTGATGGCATTCAAGCTCTAGAAGTCAACAGAACAACCACTACACATACCATTATCTGGGACCATAATCCAAGTCAAACAATCCAAACAAGACCTGCATTGGTTGTGCAGCTACCTAGCTTCCATAAAGTTTAAATCTTATATCAGCTGGCAAGAAGATATATGTCTGTAGTTTGTGTTCGAAATCAGATAATCAGAGAAAGCAAAGAAATTTTAGTTTAATAAACAAAATAGAAAATTTATCCAAGCCACAAGTTGTTTGTGTGTCCTTAAGGAATTTAATCCCCTCACGGTTCCCTAATCTTTTAGATTAATTCCTCCCAGGACATAAAGGAATAACTATCATGTAATACTGGCAATCAAAACTACAGAATTAGGCAAACTCAACAGACGGAGCAAATCATACTTGACACTTTGTGTATTTAGAAAAACAATGCAACAACGTAAGAAAGATGGGAGAAGTTTTCGAATTTTCTATGTATGAAAATTGAGGCTAAGCAAAATTTATAGACAATGAAAGCAGGGGCAGTCCGACGAGTTTCTTGGCCTAAAACCAAACTTTATAAGGGGATCTGAACTTCTTTTTTAAAAATTATTTATTTATTTAAAATCTATTTTTCTAGTTTTTCTTAGATACAAATTTATTAATTTTCTCAAAATCAGTAACCCTTAATAAGTCTTTCTTAATTAACAATATAGCTAATCCATTTAATCTTTATTGAGATATTGTTGATCTTAGGTGAGATTTTATCAATTTTAATTTTGAAAATTTCTTTCCACTGAAGCGACAGAAACAAGAGTTATCAACATTATTCCATAAGTAATATAGGCATTGAAAAAGAATCAATTTTTTTTGTTTGCACGAGTGTATCAATTAAACAGTTATCTTCTAAGTGTACTATTCTTCTTAATATTTTTAATTCCGAAAATAAATCTAAACCATCAATATTGAATTGATTATTATGCTTTAAAGAGAATTCAAGATTAAGGCAGTATTTTTTTAAATTTTCATTGTCTAGTAATCTGAATATTTACCGCTAAATAGAAAATTAAAAATATTATTTTATGCTTTGAATTGTTCAAATCTAATTTGAAGTGAAAAAATAGTCATGTCTACTATGTATAAATTAATCAACTCCAAAAAACTCTTCAAAAGATTTTGAGATTTTGTTATCAACATTCTCATTAAATTTTTACTTGTTATATACCATACGTTTCTTATGAAATTCGGGTTCAATATTCATTTCAAGTGCAATTTTTTTGTTTGAAATCATAGCATTCGCAAAGCCTTCTTCTCTATACTTGTTATAGAAAGAAATCAAACTTTTTCACTTCACATACCTTCTTTTAAACTTAATCATAGTATATTAGGTGTAACGGAAAATGGGGCATCCATAAATGTGGGGCCTAAATTAGCAGTTGCTTTACTTGGTTTATGGAAGGGCAGCCCCTGAATGAAAGGGTGAGATGAAGAGGTGTTGTTGGGCTCTTATAGCATGTTTGGCCAAGCTAGAGAAATCAGCTTATTTTGAGAAGTGCTTTTGAAAAATGAACTTTTGGAGAAAAGCAGTTTGTGTTTGGCTAATCAGTCTGAAAAGCACTTTTGAGAAATAATTTATTTTTGGCCAAGCTTTTTAGAAAGTGCTTTAAGTGTTAAATTATGAATAAGGACCTGAATAGATTTACTTAATAATTAATATTATAAGTAAATAAATAATCTCAAAATTTTGCTATTACATGCAATAATTAAAAAATACTATATTTTATTTAAATAAAATTAAAAAGTACTTAATTATTTTAATAAAAGTTAAGTATATTAAAATTCCTTCAACAAATATAAAAGCATTCACCCTTAAAGTCACTATATATTAGAAAGTTTTCCTAAAAATAAGAAAAAATATTTATAAATTAATATCCTAAGTATTAGGTTTAAGGGTTATTTTGGTATATATATATATAATATTTTGCTAGGGGTGTTTTAGGTAAGAAGAAAAATCAAAACTGCTTCTGCTTTTGCTTTTGGAAAGAAGCTACTTTTTTCTACTTCCCTGAAACTGCTTCTGCTTCTTCCCAAAAGCACTTTTTCCTAAATAAGCTTGGCCAAACACTTTAAGTTAGGAAAAAAAGTATTTTTGGCAAAAAAAGCACTTCTTGCCTCCTGAGAAGCTTGGCCAAACAGACTACTAAGCTTGATGTAGCATAAAGAGGGTGAATGAGAAATGGAGGAAAAATAAAATATTTGAGTTTTCCACCTTGGCAAAGGGACATTGTCCCATATTGGAGGAAGAAAATACTTTTGATAGGTATATATATAATTGCTCTTCTTCTAGCTCTTAAAGAGTTAAGAAAAAGGCAAGCATCGCGCCATCGTTGTCGCTCGCTCGGCTTCAGATTTGGATTTGGTCAAAGATTGATTGATTAATCTTTTGGACAAAATTCCTTTCAGTTAATTAGTTAATTAATTAAATTAATTAACAAAAATTCAATCCGAAATAACCCATGACCCACGATTTTCTGTTTTTTTTTCAGCAATATTCTCCCACCTATTCCAATGGCCATGGCTATTTCTGAAAGGTTGCAAATATTTTCTGAAACAGTGCCAAGTGGTCTATAAATATGCCTTGAATCCTCGAATCTTTACTTACTATGCCTTGACCGCGGACCGACCGTGGAGCCTCCTATAAAGGACCATGGCGCGGACCGCGGGGATCCCTAGAAATTTGATATTTTTTCGCGTTAATCCTCTTAATTGCTCTTTTGCACTCGAGTACTTCTCATGTGGGTAATTTCTTTATGTTCTTGCCTCCAAACACTTCATTTTGTTCTCCTTCTATCTTGCATTCCCTGCGAAACCATATAGCATCAATTCAAGCATTTAATCGGCACTTTCATAACATAAACAACAACAAAGCATGGGTATCTATGACATAAATAGCAATTGTATAGCCTATTATCAAGTACCTAATAAGAAAACAGAAATATGACCTCCTGCCAATCTGTCTAACATCTGATCAATTAAGGGAAGTGGGAAGTGGTTTTTCCGGGTGGCTAGATTTAACTTTCGATAGTCCATGCAAATTCTCCAGCCTGTGACGATTCTTGTAGAGATCAATTCATTCTTATCATTCTTAACTATTGTCATGCCACCCTTTTTCAGAACACATTGAACTGGGCTAACCCAGCTGATGTTAGAAATTGGGAAAATGATTCACGCATCTAACCACTTGATTACTTCCTCATTCACCGCTTCTTTCATATTGTGGTTGAGCCTTCTTTGGTGTTCCCTTGAAGGTTTGTGTACCTCTTGCAGTAGAATTTTGTGCATACAGTAGGCGGGGCTGATCCCTTTTATGTCTACCATGGTCCACCCAATGGTAGTCTTGCACTCCTTAAGTACCTGCAATAGTTGTTGAGCCTGCATATCTACCAAACTAGATGAGATAATAACAGGTAATGTGGAGTTAGGTCCAAGAAATTCATACCTGAGATGGGTGGACAATGGCTTCAATTCCAGCTTTGGTGGTTCTTCGATGGATGGTTTGGCTGGAGGAGTTTCTCGATTTTCCAAGTGAAATGGCTTAAACTCTAGTGTTCTATCCCAGAACCCTCTACCCTCTAACACCAATACCCATTCGCCAGATCCTCTCAATTTACCTCATCCAAATTCATTAGACATGCAGCAAGGGGTCCTCAGTAGTCAGCCTTCCATTATCAGTCTCTACAATTACATCCATGACATCAATAAGAGAGCAATTGGCGAACTCGTTTGATCGCCTCATAGATTTTTGCACATTGAATGTTATTACTTCATCGTTAAGCCTCATCTTGAGTTCTTCGGTCTCACAATCAATTAGAGCTCTTCCTGTGGCCAGGAACGGTCTTCCCAAAATAATGGGAATCTCTTCATCCACCTTATAGTTTAGGGTCACAAAATCTGCAGGGAACACAAATTTCCCTACGGGAATCAGCACATCGTCTAGGATTCCAGATGGTCATTTCACCATCCTATCAGAGCCAGCTGCAACAACATAGAGGTGGGTCTAGCTATTCTAATTCCCAACCTCTTATAAATTGCTAGGGGCATAAGATTGATGTTGGCCCCTAGATCACACAGTGCCTTAGCAAAGGCGAAATTTCCAATAGTGCATGGAATTGTAAAGCTTCCTGGATCAGACGGCTTTTCTGCAATTGGTCTAGTCACCACTGCACTACAGGTCCGAGTAAGAGTAAATGTGGCCAAGTCTTGGAAATCAAACTTTCGGGACATCAAGTCCTTCATCATTTTTGCATGCCCAAGCATCTCCTTCAAAGCTTCAATCGATGGTATGTGTACCTGGATTTGATTTAGCATGTCAAAGAACTTCTTGTATTGCTCCTCCTTTTTCTACTTAGACAACCTCTAGGGGAAGGGTGCAGGGGGGTCTTTTCTACCCAATCACTTGGGAATGATCTTTATCAGCCGCTACCTCAACTACTGGCCCCTGAACCGTTTCAGCTTCCTTCTAAGTCTCATTCTGAATGTTGTTTTCTTCTTGAGCAGGCTGGAATGTAACCTCTGTTAGTTTTGTTGATTCATCCATCTCGATGGGCACTGGTATGAGTGTTTCAGACTGCCTAGCTTCTCGAGCCCTTTCTTTTTCTACATCCAGATCTCTCCCATTATGTAGACTCGCCACCATCAGTTGCTTTGGTCCCTGATCTTTTGGGTTTATCTGGGTATCTGCAGGTAGTGTCCCATGAGTATGATTATTCAGAGACAATAAATCTGGCCCTCTTGTACCTCAATATTTTTTATTGTTGTATCATGTGTATCGACTCTCTCATTAATTTTAGCATTAGAGCCAATAACATGTTGCATCATTGCTTCAAGTCTAGCAAACCCATCATCCTGCATTCCACTATGTTGCTGCTGAGGTGGGTGATACTCTTGTTGTTGATTCTGATTATTGTATCCATGTGGTCGTGGGTAAGGTGCTATATTGTTGGGGGTCTCATACATCCCATGTTCCCGTTGTTGAACTGTGTCTGCGGTGGCCTGTATTGCTAATTTTGTTGACCCTAAATTTGACCACCCTATCTCTGGCCGCCATAATTAGACACATAGTTCATGTCTTCAGGGTAGTGGTGATGATCGTGTTA
Source organism: Nicotiana noctiflora (assembly GCA_032618575.1). Classification (NCBI taxonomy): domain Eukaryota; kingdom Viridiplantae; phylum Streptophyta; class Magnoliopsida; order Solanales; family Solanaceae; genus Nicotiana; species Nicotiana noctiflora. The sequence continues at coordinate 9,365 of JASVEL010001554.1, read as the reverse complement.
TGCATTCCATTGATTACCAATTGGCTGACTAATGCAAGATGCACACAAGCCCCCATTAGTAGTGTCAACAATATATACCTGCTGTTTCTGCCCTGACTTTTCCACCTTTTTGGTGAGTATGCTCATCTGTGTCAACAAGGTACCCATATTTTCAGCCATAGAATTGGATGGATCTAAAGGAACTAAGTGCACTACTAGAGTGATTGGTGCATTTCTGGTTATCTATCCCGAATTTTGTGCCATCTTATCAAGCAGACTCGAGCCCTTTCTCCACGTTTTACTCAAGAATATCCCACCAGCTGAAGCATCAATAATATTCTTTACGCTATCTGACAATCCCATGTAGAACCGTTGTCCCAAAATTAGATCTGGAACACCATGGTGTGGATATATGACCAGCATCCCTTTAAAGCGCTCCCATGTTTCATGCAAAGTTTCCATCGGTCTTTGTTTGAAGCTTCAAATCTCATCAATTTGTTGAGCGCTCTAGTTGGGTGGATGGAACTTGTTGTGGAATTTCTTGACTAGTTCATCCCACGTTGCTATAGAATTTATAGAGAGTGAATTCAACCAAGTTTGGGCAGCTCCTGCTACTGAGAATGGAAACAATAACAGTTTGATTGCTTCCGGAGTTGCATCGGTTGCCTTAGGGTCTTTCAAATAGACAAGAAATTCTTCAAGTGCTGCTGAGGATCTTCAACTTGTGACCCTGAAAGTAGTCCCTTATTCTGCAACAAGTGCAGCATGTTATTTGTGATTTGGTATGACTCAGCCTATATCTGCGAGACTACTATCGTTGTGGATAGATTCTCGCTGTGGGTTGTGCCCGGTCATAGAGAGTAGCCTCTGGCACTAGCGCTATTGGTGCTGGTAGGTTTTCCTGGTTATCTCTCATGATTATTTCAAATTGTGCAGTAGTTGGTTGTTGTTTTTTTTTTTGTCAGTTGGCCCGATTCAGAGCCCTAAAAACTTTCTCGGGATCTGATAATGCTTCTAATACTTCACCAGATCTCGATGAGTTTTTAGGCATGCACCGGTGCAACCAAGTCAACAAACGTTAAAATTTCAATGTAAAATTGGGTATAGAGAATACTGACTACACTAAGAATTTTTGTACTTCTTTCAATTGTAATTGATAACACCGCTAATTCCCCGGCAACGGCACCAAAATTTGATCACGCCCAACTATGCCTTATAAAAAGGACAATGCAGTCGCTGCAAATATAATCCGATTTACAAGTACGGAGTCAAATCTCACAGAGAATTAACCTATCAATTACCTTTGTTGGAATCATTAAATTCTTTATAATCAACTTCCCCAAACGTTGTAAACAATAGTTGATGATTTTTCTACTAACTAATAATGAAAATAAATAACTAAACAGTTGTAAACTAAATATGCTTGGATTTTAAACAATAATGAGAAGGCTCTAAGGTAGTAATTTCCCCTATTGATGGAATCATTTCCGGTTATGTTTCATGTAGATTCACAAAAATATCTCTATCAATAATGAGCACTCTTTTACCGTAAATATCTCCGAGTAATTGCGATAATTTACTAGAAGCACTCTTCCGATTTACGCTAGCTGACTTTGTTTATTCTAGCTCACTTTAGGTTACACCCAAGGCTTCGTTATCCCTAATACCGCCTTTAAACCCACAATTATGAATCTCTCTTATACTTTGGGAGTGGTGTTGTTCAACAATTACCTAAATATGCACCAATTACCTAAATATGCACTCTCTCCCGGGTTATGCACACTAAATAGGCACAGCTAATTGAAGATCCTGTTAATTAACTACAATAAATACGTAGTTGAACAAATAGAGATTAACAGGCAAACTATATAAACATAATCAAGAAAATCATCCTTCAATAGGTTCCATCAAAACCTTAGATTAAAGTATTTAGCTACTCATAACAACGTCAAGATAATCTACAAGAATATTCATATTGGAAAATTGCAAGAAAAAGAAGAAATAAAGAACTATGATATTTTTAGGTGATCTCTCATACTTGTGTTTCTTGCCCAAGAACTCTCCAAAACAAATATGACTTAATATGGCCAAATTCCTACTTTTTATAAGGGTTTTACACCAAATTTTCCCGACTTGACACTTTAGTCCCTGAATTTTTTGCATTCTGCTACGGTCCCGTCGCGGTTACGCCAGGACCGCGGCCAAATAGGTCCTCTGAATCTGCAGCTATGCTCTGCTGCAGTCCTACCGTGGTTACGGCCTGACCGCGACAGGCAAAGTTTAGCTATGCTTTTGTCTCTTTACTTGGTGCATTTTGTGGGCATTGTTTGATTTGCCTCATTTTCTCCGTAATTGATCCCAAACTTGTTCCATCGACTTCATTCGTTGGATATAGTCTACAAAACATGAAAAACACTAATCAGAGCATTTGATTATCACTTTTTACCACAAAGCTATATAAAAATATGATTCTTTAGCGTCCAATTATAATCTAATTCTCCTATTATCAACGCACATAAAAAATCAAGGAGATTCAAGTAAAATGCCGCGCATACAAATGCACATAATGTAAGCCGATTATTAAAAAAAAAACAACGGATGGAGCATTAAATTATTTAATTGTCAATCAAATCCCTGCCCCACCAGTACGACTCACCCCTAGTAGCATTTAAGTTCAAGCCAGCAAAACAACCACTTATCTGTGACTATTCTATGTATTATATGATATCTGAGAGTCAAACATCCCAAATAAAACCTCCACTGTTGCTGTAATGCTGTCGTTAGCTATTTTCTATCATACGGCCTCCATGTGTTAATTCTGCAGCTATATATATACACACACACCATGTATCTCAACAACAAAAAAGAGCCTCATCAGTAGCATTTGACTTGACTGCAGAAACAGAAGATAGGAGTTATTTCTGGGTAAAATATGACTGCAGAAGGAGGAGGAGGATCTGGTTCGAGTCCTTCTCGCACACTTTTAGACAGTCCAACTTGGGCTGTGGCAACTGTTTGTTTCATCTTTATTTTCCTTGGCATTTTCATTGAACACTTGATCCATCTTCTTTGTCATGTAAGCAACCCAACTATATATATATATTACTCTAGTTTATTCATGATCAGTTTTTTTTATCATTTGCAATTTACATGCAGTGGCTCAAAAAACATAGGAAGACCGCTTTGTTTGAAGCTGTGGAGAAACTCAAATCAGGTCACCTTTTACCCAAAATTCATTATCTACCATTTCTATTTTACTTCAACTTTGCAATATAAGGAATAATACTCTAATTTTCTTAGAGAAACACGTATTTGACGATCATGATGTTTCTCTTCCTTCCTTTTTCCCTTTTTCCTTTCCCTTTTCCCTTTTCCCTTTTTACTTTTTCCTTTTTCCTTTTTCCTTTTTCCTTTTCCTTTTGCCTTTTTCCTTTTTTAACGGAACATGTTTGATCTTAATTACTCGTCCAAAATAATAATTTTTTTGTCTCTTTTTTTGTGGTCCAAAATAAGTAATTTTTTCGGATTTCAAGAATGACTTAATGATGTTTTTCCTACATTTTCTTTTGAGTAAATAGTGTTTGAATATGTGTTAGAAGTGTTTATGTCAGATAGTAAGGTTAAAATGGTCAATTCTATTGCTAATTAATGTTAAAAGGTGACTTTCTTAATATATGTAAAAACATCCAAAAAATCACTTATTTTGGACTAGAGAGTACTAAATTGCAATGAATTCTACCTTTTTAGTACTTTTACGTAGCTATTAGGTTATGTTTAGTTTATAGCTCCTTCTTTACCACATATAATAACTAGGAAAATATAGAACGGGATTTGAATAATATATACTAGCTAACACTATAAATATTTCTTTGCACTAACCAAAAATTTTAACCTGTAATAGCAAGTTAGTTACCATATTTATCATGTTATCAGATTAATACTATATGTCTATCATAAAGGTTTATCTTTAATTATCCGATAAGTGACTTCTGTCAGTGTCTTTTATATTGTCGGCACATACAAACTCATATATATCACACTACATTTTAGTAACTAGTATATAATTTTAGAGATTTTTACATGGCAACTCCCTTTTTAAAAAATATTTTCATAAATGATATTAATTTTTGTTTATTTCAAAATTGGCATATTTGTTTTTATGTTTTTAGCACTTTCGCATTGGTGACTCATTAAGATCCCTCTACATTAATACACTTTTATTACATTTTCTTTGTCCTCTCTCTTCCATAATTTTTTTGAATATCTAAGAAATAATCCCCTCTTTAACGAGGTTGCACAATGGGAATTTTAGTATTTTTCTCTTAAAATATTTAATTTTAAAACTTTTTGCTGTATAATTTTATTTTTACTTAGAATATACCTTTGATATATTTGAAGTATATCATATTTGTGATAATTTATAATGTAAATATTTTATTAATATGTCATATATAATTTTATATGTATTTTATACCACATATATAAATTTTATATATATACATCATAATATGTAAATAAGACTATCTAGGGTTTCTTTATAGATGTGTATATGCTATTAATATATACCACTATTATATAACTTATCACATATACCTTTTAAATAAAAAATATATAAGCATCACCAGTCAAAGTTATAACATGTTAAAATAATAAGAGTATATTATTATCCAAAATTTAAACTCCAAAAAAGGAAACGAAAAGAAGAATTTTCCATATACAAAAAAAAAAAATAAGAAGAAATGTATTAGAAAAGGGAAGATAAAAAAAAATGGAAGAATTGTATCAGTTATGGGAACAGTTTCCTATGGGGTTGTTAGGATCATTTATTTAAAAACTATTAGGATATGTTAATATCTAGGTGCCGTGGATGAAATTAAGTAATGTTGCTATAATTTTGTAAATTTTCTTTAAATATTGACTAGTTATGTTTTTTTGCTATATTTTAATGTACTGACCCAGAGAAGGGAAATTATATGCTATTAAGTCCTCCAACAAACTAATAATTGAGCATTTAATTTGTTTTGTTTATGCAGTGTTGATACAGCTAGGGTTTTTATCTCTGTTATTAGCAGTGACACAAAGGCCAATATCCAAAATATGCTTACCAAATAAAATAGCAAATACCATGCTTCCTTGTCATCAAAGGGAATTAACATCAGTTGAGAACTTCAAGGATCACTGTGGCTCCAGAGTATGAATTAAAAAAAATGATATTTTTCATTTATTTTTGGTGATTAAAAATGTTCTCTTTGTTGGATTTTTTTTTAAATTTATTTGTTTCTTATTTTATCCAGGGGATGACTTCTTTTATGTCACAAAATGGAATCAATCAGCTAAATGACTTCATATTTGTGCTAGCAATGATGCAGATTGTGTACAGTGTTGCCACAATGGCTTTGGGAAGGGCTAAGGTACGTATACTATGTGACATTATTATTGTTTAGAAAATCAAAAATATATTTAAATACATTTTTCCAAAATTTTCTAAATTTATATTGTAAAAAATATGATTTATAATATTTTATGTGCAGTTTGCGGAGCTAGAATTTTCATTTAGGGGAGTCAACGTATAGTAAATATACATAAGACAACAAATATTTTCTAGCAATACAATATAATTTTCTGATGAAAGAATGTCGCTTGACACCCTTAGGTTGAATGTGACTCCGCCACTGTTTATATGAGTTTTAAATAATTCATAATGTTTTTATATTTCAGAAAGAAAAAAAAACATCGTAAATACCCAAAACTGGATGATAATTATTTTAATTCTTAAACATCTTATTTACATTTTCCTTATCTTATTCTGAATAATAGATGAAACGTTGGAAAACTTGGGAGAAGGAAAGTCAGACCATAGAATATATGGCAGCCCATGGTATGCACCTTATTCTCGTTTATTTATATATAAATATAAAAATAAAATATGTTGAGATTTTGGTTTGCTACATTAGATATTAAGTTTAAGGGATGCAATTTAACCTTTCCTTATCCAGTGTTAATAACGAAATCTATGTAATTTGACTGAATTCACTACTTTACCTACACCTTTTCTTATGTTACCAGCCGTTGGTATATGTAGTTATAATTGGATTTGAGTAATTAACTTGATTATATAAATATTTGTTATATTATTAATAAACTGACTGTCTGCCTAGCAAAATTTATTAGAAACTACTTCATATTATACGCCGATAATGAAGACTTTCTCTTCCCAAAAGAGGACCAATTAATCTAGATGCACATATTAGTCAAACTTGTCTATATTAGAGTTCTTTCTATTTCAAGCGTTATTATTTTTTAAGAAATCAAAAAAAAAAAAAAACATCCACCGCAGTTGTGTCAAATATTTTCAAACTCTTCTATATTGTTAACCATTATGACTTTTTAATACTTTTATTTAATTTGAAAATATATAAATTTTAATTCAAAAAATAATATACGCTTTAATTTACTCTAACATAAGCATTTGACCTTCCTATTGCGTCCAAGGATGTGACACTGTGATTAATAAAGTAGGAGGAGAATTATGAGATTTGAGGAGGCGATTCATGCAAGAGTACTAGCTAATTTATTTTCATCTGTCCAATTCTAAGTGAATTACCTAGTAGTTGTGGACTTGTGGTGATGATAGAAGATAGTAATTATCTCATAAACTTTATCGTTGTGCATACAAATTGACCCGAATACCATAATTATTACTATTATTTTTGATAAAGAAATAAGTTGTTGAACCTCCTACTTTTGATACTTTCACAAAAGATGAAAAGAAAAGAGTAATTGTTTGATGTCATAGTTTTTGTTTTACGTGTTGACGCTTTTGAACCGTCTTTGTCCTTAAATGTTAGAATAAAATTTCAATTTCACTATGACCGTTAACCAATTTCAAAAAGTTCAAATCAAATTTTTTGAGAAGACAAATTAAAGCGATTAAGATCTGATTAAAATAATACTCCATATGATTTTGTATTATTGAATTCTAATTTTTGTAAATTTATCAAATGTAACCACCTATTAGATCCTAATCGATTCAGATTTAAACGAGAAACCACATTTGGACGACGCCACATGAACAATTTTACAACCACTTCTACTCATCTTTGGATTGTAAGTATAAATTTTTTTTCTCTTTCTTTTTAGATTTACTAATTTTGGATTATCTATTTTGCTATTAATTACCAAGTTACTATTAATACTATTTTGCAAATGGGACAGAAATGTTTCTTTCGGCAATTCTTCCATTCAGTAGCCAAAGTTGACTATCTTACATTACGCCATGGCTTCATTTCGGTAGGTATCACTTTCTTCTTTCTTCCAACAATCCTATTTGAAAATATCACAAGTTTCATACATAGTTATGTATGCAAATCCTGAGGGTAGCTCGGCTGGTAAAGGTTCGAGGACAAAGTCCTTCAGGTCGTCAGTCCGAGCCCCAGCAGGGTCATTGGAGGCATTACAAATTCTATCGCGTCTCCAGGGTCCCGTGGAACTAATCGTGGTGTACCCGCCTTGAAATGGCGGGATCCAATCGATACACTTAGTCAGGTTCGCAAAATGATGCCCTAAAACTCCGGATAAAAATAAAAAAAATAGTTATATATGCAAAAACATTAAACCAAAAATAATATGAACCAAATATATTTGCGCATTAGAGTAGGTTGTTCGCATTTTTTAGGTGCGACCCCTCCCCAGACCCTGCGTTCAACGCGGAATACTTTATGCACCGAGCTGCCATTTTTTATTGATATTTTTCCCTTTTATATCAAATGTGCAGGCTCATTTATCTTCAAACAATGCCTTCAATTTTCAGAAGTACATCGAACGATCTTTAGAAGATGATTTTAAAGTCGTTGTTGGCATCAGGTACGTACTTACTACAAATGATTTGTAATTTACACTGATTTCTAATTCCATATATAATGAAGGAAACCTTATTTTTAACGAGGGAGACAAGGTTTACAATAAGTAAACTTTAAATACCAAGTGGACCTTGACAAAATTACGTGTATCTCATATATTCGCCAATTATAGATAGCAACTTTAATTTGATGTAATAATAATTGAAATGATTTGTATATACTCCCTCGGTTTCAATTTATGTGAACATATTTTCTTTTACGTGCCAAAAAGAATATCCTCCATCATACTCTCTCCACCCCAATATAATGAAACTCTTATCCTACGCTCTTCAGACATAATGAATAAATGTTGTAGAATTTAAGAATAATAGAGCAAGAAGAGTTAATAAAATTTTTGAATGCATAGAATACGATTGTAACGTAACCTCTTTATATAGAAAACAAAGAGTCGGGATGGTTTTTTTTTCCTATACAACGCCAAAAAGGTTAGCGTTGTACAGTCCCAATTATTGTACAATACTGTTAATATTAAGTCAGAAATAATTAAGTGCACAACGCTAGAAATTTTGGTGTTGAACAATTACTGACACGTTCAACGCCAAAAAACTTGGCGTTGTATATTAACGGTGCCGTTACTATTAATATACAATGCCAGGTTTTCTATCGTTGTATATAGAATAATTTTTTTTTTTAAACCTAAAAATATTCTTAATGTCCAAAAAAGACCTATATAGGTTCCGGGCTCTATTATTTATTAGTAAACCTGACACGTACTATCCTCTCAATATGTACTGAAACAGCCCTTTCATGTGGTTATTGGTGGTCATCTTCTTGCTGGTTGACGTCCACGGTACGTTTGTCTACTCTACATTTCGTTATTTTTGCGTTGGAATAGTGTCGGCATCTTATTTAAAAACTTAAGCTATTAAATAAAGTATCTTAATAAGATTTTTGGTTAAATTTATAAGTTAGTCAAATCAAATTATAAGCAACTTTTGAATTATTTATGCAATTGCTAAACACTCAATGTATTTATAAGCTAAGTGCTTATAATAACATAAAATTAGCCAAAAACTATAAGTTGGTCGTTTGATCAAAACTTTTACTATTATATATATATATTAATTCACAAAAACAGAACTCCTGAATTTCTCTTCATTCCATATTCATCGTCCCTTTTTACAAAAATATTGTTTAACTTATAATCTTTTCTATAATTAAAAGAGTAAAAAAGAAATTTACGGGTAATTTCATTTTAACAAGAGAGCAACTTAGCTACCATTGCTTATTATCAGTTTCAGCACTTATACCTCAATACATTTGTAGGATCAACTTTTACTTAAAAATACTTTTCAATAGTTTAAGCTTACCAGCTATAAACAATTAACTAACCCAAACGGCCTTCAAATATATACTTTTAATTCTTTAATTATATAATATCGCCATATAGGCATCAATTAATTAACCTCTCAGAAATACTTGGTTTTTCTAGCTGAAACTTTATATTTATTAATTTAAACAGGTTGG